>JABUQX010021576.1:0-39170 GCA_015478945.1 Trachelipus rathkii
TTAATATAATATAATATTAATATTAATATATAGTTATATATTTTAATATATTATTATATATAATTATAAATCAATTATATTTATTATAATAAGTAAATAAAAATATATTATATATATAATTAAAAAGATAATATTTTTTCCATCTTTTTTAAAAATGATTTTTTTTGAGTTTTAAAAATGTTTTTTTGCTTTTTTTTTTTTCCCCCCAAAAAATAAATAAATTAAAATTTCAATTTAAATTTAAATAATTTTATTTTAAACTTAATTTTTAATAAATTAAATTTTTTAATTTAAAAATAACAAAAACCAAAGGGGGGTTTAATTTTTTAAAAAAAACAATTTTTTAAATCACTCGTTTTTTTTTTTTTGGCTTTCTTAAATTGAATTTTTTCCCCGAGAATTATATTTTTTTTTTTTTTTTTTAAAATTTTAAGCATAAACCCTCCTTTTTTTTTTTTTTTTTTTTAAAACCTAAAAGTGTTTTTTTTAAAAATGGGAAATCGGTTTTTTTGGGTTTTTTTTTTTTCCCGGCAACAAAGGTTAAGTGGAAAAATCGGGGGGGTTCTAAAATTTCCCCCACATTGGGAATTTTTTTGGGGGGGGGGGTTGTCAAAAAAGTTTTTTTGAAAAAAATATACGTAGAAAAATTACTAACATGAAAATTTTTGGGGTTGTTTTTTGGCCGGAAATTTTTTTTTTTTTTTTCCTTTTCAAATTTGTAAATATTTTTTTGAATTTTCCCGGATTTAAAAGTTTTGAATAAAAAAAAAAATTTTGTTTTTTAAAGGTTGCGGGAAAAAATTTTTTCTGAACAGAATGGGGAAAAAAAAATAGGAAAAAAAAATTTCAAGAGATCATTTACTTCGAAGGCAATCCTTTTAGACTCTCAAAAGTATTTGTAAGTATATTAGAATATAGTAAACTCCATAACATATTTATAATATTAAAATTTTTAATATTAACTAATGCTAACTTTAGACAATATATAATAATATAAATAGAATTATTTAATATTATGAATTAATATAATTAAATAATTATTTAAAAAATAATAATAAAAATTATAATAATATTTTTACATTAAATTAAAAATAAATTAATATTATTAGTAAATATTGTTTAAATTTATAATAATTCTCAATATATAATAATTATTTTCATAATATAATTGATAAATATATATTAATTTTTATTACTCATCCTGCAGAATACTTTTCGATATATAAATTTATTAGATGATATTTACTATCACTTAAATTTATAAATATAAAGAATTGGAAGCTAGTTTATTTAATATAATTATAAAAACAGCGAATAATAATAATATTATTGTTGGTTTTAATTTTATAAATTTACATAATAAAATATAATATATTGATTTATTAATATATTATTTTCGTAAAATATTGTTACTAATAAGATTTTTAACATGGTTCTTTTAAAATGAATTATATAATTATTATAAACAGCAGATAAAAAAAAAATAAAAATATATACTTTATACATATTTACTTTAATTACTATAACATAATTATTAACTATATATATATAACTTATTATTCTATTAATATTCTATATATAAAATAATATATTAAATTTATTATATAATATTCTAATTAATTAATTAATACTTACTAATTAATTAATTAATTATAATACATAATGAAGAACAATGAACAAAATGACACAAAAAACACTTGATGGGATAAAAATTTTTTTTTATTTTTTTTTTTCCTTTTTTTTTTTAGTATTTCTTTATCCATAGGTGGTTATTATAACCAACCCCCGCAAAATTTCTTTTTCTTGGTTTAGTAATACATAACAAAAACCCAAACAAAAATTGGGTTTTTTTTTGCCCAAAAAAAAATTTTTTAAAGGGGTGGGGAGAAAATCGAAACTTTTCAAGATTTTTTTCCTTAGAATTTTTTTTTTTCTGCCCCTAAACCAATTTGGCGTTTTTTCCCCGAAAATTTAAATATTGTTTTTTTTTTTTTCGGCCCTTGGAAAAAAATTTTTTTTTCACAACTCCCATTTGGGAAGGGGTTACAGCCGGGTTTATAGCGCCAAAATTCCTTTTTTTTTTTTTTTAAAGTTGGGGAAGTTTTTTTTTCCCCATGGGGAGGCCCAAATTTTAAAAATGCGGAAACCCCATAAGAAACCAAGGTTTTTTCCCAATCTTTGGTTTTTTAATTTTTTTTAAAATATTTTTATTTTAATAAATTTGTTCCAGAAACCAAAATGTTAAGCAAAAGTAATCTGGTTTTTTCTTGTTTTTTTGGGGTTCCCCCCCCGGCCAAAAATAAAGATTTTTACTGGTAACTGGATAAAAAAATAAACATTTGGGGGTTAAAGTAAGGGTTTAAAACTTTGTTTTTCTTGTTCTGGCCCCCTTCCCTTTTCATCCATTTTTTTGGGGTTTTTATTCAGTTTTGGTTGGTTAAAATTTCTTGGGGGTTTAAAAAATTTTAAAAGCCCCCCGCACACCCCCTATCTCTGGCCAAGTTAAAAAAATCCCAAAAACAATTTACAACTTTTTTTTTTTTTAAAGCTCCCTTTTTCTTTCCCTTACGATTTTTTTTCTGCTTTGCCTTTTTTATAATAAGCTCTTTGGGTTTTCCCCATTTATTTCACTTCCCTTGCAAAGCAAAAAATCTTTTTTTTTTTTTTGGGTCCCTAGAAAAAATGGGTTTTGGGGGGGTGGGAGAAACCCAAATGGAAAATTAAAATAAAGAGATGGAAAATTTTTTGGTTTTTTTGGGTATTTTTTGGCCTTTTTGTAAAACAAAAAATTTTGGCAATTGGTTTTTTTTTTTTTGGGAAAAATTTACTGGGATTCAAAGGGAAAATTTTTAATGGTTTTTTTTGCTCCCTTTTTTTTTTTTTTCGTGGTTTCCCTGGAAAATTCCTTCCTCCCCCTTTGGTTTTCCTTTAAAGAAAAAAGCATGGCCCCCCCCTCATTTTTTTTTGGGTTTTTTTTTTTTTTTTTTTGGTTTCCTCAAATTAAAATTCTCCTTTCTGGGGAAAAAATTCAAAAAAAAAAATGGGCCAAAAAGAGCAAACAAGGTTTTCCCCCTCAGAAGGTTGTTTACCTGTCTGTAGACTCACGTCCAACCCAAAATTCCCCCCCCTAAACCTTTTTAAAAAATTTAAGAGTTTAGCCCCACTTGCTCGAGATTATCTCCATCTTTTTTTTTTTTTCCCCCCCTTGGTATTTTTTTTTTTTTGCAAAGCCCGCAACTTTTTGTTTATAAAAAAAAAAAGAAAAAAAAAAAATCCAAAAAATCCGAAAAATCAGGGGTTTGGGGGGGGGAAAAAAAAAAAGCAAAAATCACTTGATTTGGGTTAATGGGGATTTTGCCACTCAGTTTACGCTTAACCATCCAATCAAAATTCCTAAAATAATTAATTTGTTTTTTTTTTGCGTGTTAAAAAAGAAAAACAAGGAAAATTATTAAACGCCAAGTTCCCCCCCCCTCCCTTTTTTTTTTTTTCTCCTTTGGGAAGTTCCCAAAAGCCCTTTAAAAAACCCTTTGGGTTTCTTTAAAACCCATTCCCCCATTTAAAATTTTTTAAAATAACAAAAAAGTAAAATTTTTTTTGGGGGGCCCTTTAAAAAAAAGGACCAATTCCCAAATGTTGGGGCCCCCCCCCTATGTAATTGCCCCCTCCGGGGAACCCTTTTAATAAAAATTCTGAAAATTGTTGAATGCACAGATTATGGTGCAGGGTTTTTTGTTTTGTTTTTAACCTAAAGGGAAAAAAATCCATGTTCCCCCCAAGCCTAGGAAAAAAAGAAAATTTCCCCCCCTCCCCTTTGTTAAAATTCCCATTAAAATCGAAAAGGGGTGGGGGGGGGTGGGGGGGTTTTCCCCCCCCCCTGGAAAGCCCTGAAACAGACTTTCCAACCAAAAAAAAAAAAAAATGTTTAAACGAATTTTTTAAAATCAAAACCAGCCCCTTTTTTTCTTTTTTTTTTTTTCCCCTTTTCTTTTGGTCTTTTGAAAAATGTTTACCCCTTCTTTCCTTGGCGGGGGCCCCCCCCTTTTTGGTTTTTTTGGTAACTTTTTTTGAGTTTCATAGTAATCAAATTTTTTTTCCACCCCAAAAAAAACTTATACTCCGAAAAAATTTTTTTAAAAATCCCTTCATTTTAAAGGGGAAAAAGTAAAAAATTGGTTTTTTTTTCCAAAAAAAACGGTCCCCCCAAGAAAAAGGAGGGCAAAAAGAAGACAAGAAAAAAAAAAACCTTGGGCTGCCTTTGGCACCCAAAAATTGGGTTTTTTATTGGGTTAATATTGTTTCAAGCGGCCAGATAAACACAAAAAAGCTTTTTTTTTAAGGCCCCCCCCCCCCCCCAAGTTGGTGGGGTTTTTTGTATAAAATCCCAAATTTCCTTTGCTTTCTATTAAAACCAATAACAAGGCAAAACCACTTCCTTAAATTTTACCCTGTTTTTGGCGTTTTTGGCTTTTTTGTTTTTAGTTTGGGAAGATCCCACCCCAAAAAGGAAAACAAAAAAAAGCAAGAAACTTGTGACTTTTTTTTTTGCTTTTTAACGATTAAATAATTCTTTTCCCAACAATTGGGCCAATTACTAAAAAAATTTGATCTAATAATGCTCCTTTTGCCAAAAAATTATTTTTTTTTAACCCTTCCTTGTTTATCCCAAAACGGTTAAAAGCCCGTTCGGAAAAACCCCAAAAAAGCCCCTTTTTTTTTTTTCAAAACCTTATTTCCAGGGAAAAAAAGTTTTTTTTAGGGACCTGGCAAGTATGGAATTTCCGAATTAAATTTTTTTTTTTTTCCCCCCCCCCTGAAAATGGATGAAAAAATAATCTTTTCCCATTAAAAATTTGCATCAATTTTGGTAAATTTTAGCAAAGAGAACCGATTTTTTGGGGTTTTTTTTGAAAAAAACCCCCTTTCCTCAGCAAAGTTTTCTTCTGCCATTTTCCCTTTTCCTTTTAACCTTGTTTTTTTTTTTTGTTTTGTTTTCTTCGCCCCCTTTTCCGGTCCCCCTTACTGGAAGAATGTCGAATAGCCTTTGGAGTGGGCGCCCTGAGTAAATTTTTTTTTTTTCATAGTTTTGTTTTAACCAAAAAGAAAAAAAAGCTTTTTCCAAAACTTTTGGGAAAAAAAAAAAACAAAAGATTTTTTTTGGGGGTTTTGAAGCAAGAATCTAGGTCAACCTTAATTTTTTTTTTTGGGGTAAGCATTCAAAAGGAAAAATAAAGCCCCCTGATAGCAAATGGAATGTTGTCCCGCCCCCCATTAAGTTTTTCCAAACTTTCCGGGTTTTTTTGGCCTTTTTTGGATTTTTTCCCGGTTTTCCTCTTTCGACGTTTTTTTGGGGGATGGCCCTTTGAATTTGAAGGGGGGTTTTTTCAACAACAATGTATTTTCCCTTTTTTTCAAAAAATCTTATGAGAAAAAATTGAAAAACTATTGGGGGGTTTTTTTTTTTTTTATTTTTGAAAAACCCTGAAAAAAAAAAAAAAATTTCTGCCCCCTTTGAAAAATATCTGACAAAACGTTACTCAATTAAGCCATCTTAAACATCCATAAAAAAATCGTTTCCCCTGGGCTTCCCTCCTTTTTTCTCCTTTTTGGTAAAAAACAAAAAGCCAAAAAATTTTTAACTTTTCTTCCTTAACTCCCTTCCCTTCCCCTCTCATGGGGCCCAAATCCTTTTCCCTTTTGCCCCTTAAAGAAAATAAAAAAACCGTTTTTTAAAATCGTGTTTTTTTCAACAAATTTTTTTAAACCCTTTTGGGGTTTTTTTTTTTTTTTTTTCCCATTTGGAAAAGGCCCCCATCCCAAAAAAAACGGCAACGGAATCTTTTTCGATCTTTTATCTGGGTTAAATCAATGGGCTTGTTCCCAAGGAAAAAAAGCATTTTTTGGCCCAAAAATGGGTTTTGCCAAAACTAACAATCCAAAAAACACAGGAATTTTAATCTTTTTTTAAAGTCGTTTTTTCCTTCCCCTCTTTCCTTGGGTTTTTCTTTAAAAAAACAGAAAAAAAAAAAACCCACATGAAATCCTAATTTTTTTCCCCCTTTTCCTTTAAAATTTTATTTTCCCGTTTTTTATTTTTTTTTTAATTTTTGTTTTTTTTCCCACTTCATTTGGGTAAAAAAAAGTTTTTTTTTCTTATTTTTTTTTTTTTTTTTATTTTCCGGACTAAACTTGGGCATTTTTTTTTTTTTCCCCAAAACATTGTTTACTTTGGGGCGGAATTGCCACCGCCCCCTGGTTTTTTCAAAACTGTTCAATATTTTACGTTTCCCCTACGGCCAAAAATTTTAGAACCCAGATAGCGGGCCCCCTTTTGTTTTTTTTTTTTTCCCCAAAACTTGAAAAAAAAAAAAAAATGTTTTTTTGTGTTTTTTCAAAATTTTTTGGGTAAAAGTCCAATAAAACAAAATGCCCCCCATGTGAGTTTTTTTTTTCCCGCCTTTTTTTTTTGGGTGGGAGAGTGGGGGGATAAAAGTCCCCCCCCCCCCCCCCCCTTTCGGGTTTTTTGTTAAAAAATATTTTTTTTCCTTTAATAGTTTTTGTTATAGAAGAAAAATAAAACGCCCCCCAAATATCCCCATTTTGTAACGACCGGTGGGGGTAACCGCCCTTTTTTTTCCCCCCCCCCCATAAAATTTATAAAAGAATTTGCCACATTTATACAATTCTGTCAAGTTCCCCACAAGCCGAACGGCGGAAAAAAAAAAAAAGGTCTTACCTTAAAAATGGGTTCCTTTTTATTTAAGATACGGGGTTTCCCCCCACAATTTTCCCAAGACGTTAAAACTCCCCCATAAAGCCCCCCTGTTAAAAGGGCGGCCCTTTTGGCCCCCCATTTTTTCAGTTTTTATTTAATTTAGAAAACCTGGTACAAAAAGGTGGGGGTTTTTTGCCCCCCCAAAATTTTTACCAATTTTCCAATACGGAACAAATGGGGGTAATACTAAGGTATTTTTTTGGGTAAACTTTTTTTCCGGTTGTTTTTTTTTTTTTTTTTTTTTTTTTTCTATTGCCCTATATCCCCCTTTTTTTTGGGAAAAAAAAACTATTTTTTTAACAGGCCAGGAAAATTTTTGGGAACAAATAAAACTCAAAATAGAGTTTAGTAAAGAATATTTTAATTTTAGGTTTTTTTTTAAATTTTGGTTAAAAAAAAACCACATTTTTTTTGGTAAAAAACCGATTCCCCCCCCTAATTTATTTCCCTTTTCCCCTAATACGAATTTTTTCCCCTTTAAATTGTTTTTTAAATTGGGCGGTTTAAAGCTGACTTCTGAGTTGGCAAAATAATTATTAATTTTTTTAGGTGTTTGTAAATGAAAAAAAAACAAAAGAAATTTGGTTTTGTTTATTTTATTTAATAATTTTTAACTAAAAATTTTTTAAAATCTATGAATTTCCTGGGAAGAAAATTTTTTTCTAGAGAAAAAAAAATGGTCCGAACTTTTTTTTTTTTTTGCCATCAATGTACTCTAAATAAAAAAATAATTAATGTATTAAAATACATTCAGAATATAATATAATTTTTATATTTAACTATTAAAATATTTAATTTCTTAGAATTTAAATTTATATTATTATTTATTTTTTTTTTATATATATATGAAATTATAAATATATTTTTTAACAGTCTAAATATTAGTAATATTATGATTAATAATGGAATATAGAAAATAATCTTTTTTATAATGATGAAATTTTTATCAACAAAATAATTATAATGTAAAAGTTTTCATATATTAAATAATATAGATCATGCTTGTATGTCTTCTAATAAATCATATATTTTATTATTTAATAATATATTTAAATAGATAAAATTTTTAAATAAACCTTATTTGCATTAAAATTAAAAGCCTTTTTTTTTTTTTTTCCGACATATAACTAACGTCGTTGGGCCAACAAGTCCTCACTGTTAGTTTTAAAAACGTCCGGATGTAAGAAAAACTTTTTTTTTTTTTTTTCCACGATATGGACTAGCGGGGTCCCCCACCAACCCAAAAGTTCAAAACCATCCCCCCCCAACCAACCTTTGCCCCAATTTTGGGGGTATTAAGAACATTTTCAAAGAAACATACAAATAAATCAGATGCACCCGGGGCTTTTTTTTTTTGGGGGGGGGGGTTGAAAGAATTTTTTTTGGGGAAATCCCCAAAATACATGAAATTGGTTGAATATCGCCATGCCTTTTCAAAAAAAGAGAGAAAAAAAGGGTTTTGGGGGTTTTTAAAATATTTTTGGAAAGTTTTTTAAAGTTTTTGGGTTTTTTTTTTTTTTTTTTGAAAAAAAATTTTTGGGGAAAAAATAAAAAATCCCCAAGGGTGGAAGATAACTTGTCAAGTAACGAGATAATATCTTTACTTCCAAATTGGGAATTTTATTTTATGTAAATATATAAAAACGTGAGTTAATCTGAAATCGGATTATAAAAACCACTAAAATTAGGAAGGAATTTTTTAAACAAAAAGTTTTTTGGAGAAAAATTGAAAAAATTAAAAACAACAAATGCCCCCCCCCCCCCACCGGCACGGCCCCCTCAATCAACCTCTTTCTTTTGGTTCAAAAAAAGAAAACCTCCTTTCTCCCAGACACTTTTTGGGGGGAAAAAAGTTTTTTCGATTTAAAAGAATAAGGGAAATGGTTTTATTTTTTGTTTTAAGAAGCCAGTTGGGGGGGTTTTTCCTTCCGAAAAAAGTTTTGGGGAAAGTAAAACGGGGGTTTAACCCCGGGGGGGGTTAACGGCAAAAAGTGGGGGGGGGAAAAAATAAACCTTTTTGAGGTGTCTAAAAAGCTCCCCAAAAAAGAAAAAAAGTATTTAGGGGGCCCCCCCTTCACCCACCAACGGAATTTTTTTTACCTTTTTTTGGCCTCTTCAAAGTTTTTAAAATGAAAATTACCAACAAAAATGGGAAATCCCCACGTGGGGGGGGGGGGGGGAAGTTTTGGGGGCGAATTGAAGACTTCTCCTAAGTTTTGTTATGGAAAGCACAAATTGGGTTTTTATAAATTTTTATATTATAAATGAAATAGTTTCATTTATCATGTTTTTTTTTTTAACAATTAATATTAAAATATTTAAATGATATTTAATTTAAAAGAATTAATATTTAAATTATTTATATTATTAATTCATTATTTAATTTACAAAATATAATTTTTAAAATTATTTAATTATTAAAATATTTTATATTTAAATTTTATATAATAAATATTTTTTATTTAATATTAGAAATTGTTATTTTATTTATTAAAATAATTAAATTAAATTTTTTATTTATTTACATTTTAATACTTAAAACGAATAACTTAATATAGTCCTCAACAAAAACCATTTAAAATAAAAATACCCTTTACAATAAATTTAAATTTTTTTCCCCGTCCCTTTAAAGGGGTTAAGAAAGGATCATGCAAACAAAAAAAGTTTGGAAAAGATTCCGCTGGGGGGTTTTTTTAGAGGGAAAAAATGGAAAAAAAAGAGGTTTTTGGGGGGGAATGGTTTTTTTCCGAAAAGGAAAAAAAAATTTTTTTTTTGGAAAAAAATTAGTGGGGGGCCCAAAAAAGATCCCAAAACTTAATTGAAAAAAGGGAAAAATGAAAAAGAACCCCCCCTTTGGGGAAACCAAAAGAACTCCCTGGCCCCCCCCACCGGCCAGAAAAATTTTTTTATTTGGTGGGGGGGTTCCAGAACAAAAAAAAACCCAACCCCTTCCCCCAGAGGCCCAATCCCAAAAATAAACCCCAAGCCCCCCCTTTTTTTTTTAATTAAGAAAAGGGAAGTTGGGGGGGGGGGTTTGGGTTTGTTGGGGGGGTTTTTCCCCCCCCTATGGTTTTTTGGAAGTAGAAATCTTCCGCTTCTTTTTGGCCCCCCCTCTCCCAAATGGAAATTTAATAAAATTTGGTTTAAAATGTTTTTGCCATAATATTTTTTAAAAGAATTTTTTGATTTTTTTTTTTATACTTAAAGTCAGAATTAATTAAAAAAAAAATCGGTAAAAAAAATAAAATGAAATAAATAAATGTAATATTATAACTTCAAATTATAAATATAATATTTAATATTATTATAAATAGTTGATATATTATAATAAACTTATAATTTAATTAATAATTAATAAACCTATAATTAATTAACCTATTTATCATTTACTAGGTGAAGTTTAATATAAAAAATTTATATAATAATTATGTAATATAATATGTAATTTCCAAAATTAAAGAATAATAATAAATAATCTTCAATACTCATAATCAAATTAATAATAATAAATAAACTAGATTGTAATGAAAATTAATAAAAAATAATTAATAAATAATTAAAAATCATAAATAATAAAGATAATAAAATTAAATAAAATAAATGAAAATATAAATAATAAAAATATAATTAATACAATGTTTAATTTTAAAATAAAAAAAAAAAGAAAAATCAAAAAATTTATATAAAAATAAAATTAATAAATAATAATAATTATTATTAAACCTATTCAATTAATCATAATAAATATAAGAAAAATAAAATTATAAAATTAATAAAAATAAAATAGTTTAAAAGGAATCAAAATTATAAAATAAAATAAAAAATAATAATTAAAAATAAATAAAATAAAAATAATTAAAATAATAATAAAATAATTAAATTTAAAATAATAATTAAATTAAATTAATTAAAACCAAAACAGAAAATGGCGTAAAAAAACTTTACAATTTAAAAAACGATACCTTTTTTTCTTTCTGTAGTCATAAGTTTCTCCATATAAATTTTAAAAATGGTTTTCGCCCCCCCCCCCCCCCCCCTTTTTTAATGCCTCTTTATTAAACTGTGTGACTATTGAATAAGGGAAAAAAAAAAAGGGTTTGTGCCTCACAAGTCTCCTTTTCTTAACTTTTTTTTTTTTCCCCCACAATAAAGGATAAATATAATAAGAGGGCCCTTTTTTGGGGGGGTTAAAAATTTGAAAAGGAATCTTTAAAAAAAAAATTTATTGAAAAAAGAAAAATTTTTGAAAATTTTTATAAACAAGAAATATACATTTTATGGTTTTTGAAATTTTTGATAAAAAAAAATTTTTGGTTAATTTATTTTTGTGTTAAGGAGAAATTTTTTTTTCCTTAGAAAAACTTTTTTTTTTTTTTTTCTTTTGTAAAATTGTAAAACATTTTTAAATGAAATTTTTTTTGAAATTCGAAATTATTATATATGTGAATTGTTTCTTTTGAAAATTTTTTCCCCCAACAAAATAATAATGGAACAAAATTTTTGGTTTAAAAAGAAATTTTAGGTAAGAAACTTTTTTTTTTATTCAATTATTTTTTTGGGGGGGGCCAAATTTTTTTTTTAAATTAAAAAAATATGCTGAAAAAAAATGTTGATCGAAATTAAGCAAAAAAAAAATAAATCTCTTCTCTTATAATTTAAAAAAAAAAAAACAAATATAAATGATTTTTTTTTTTAAAACAATTAAGTTTTGCCGGGGGTCCGAAGGTCTTTTGTTTTTTATTTTTTTTGTACAACTTTTTCATCAGTTTGAAATATTTTTTTTTTCCCAATAATCCTTTTGAAAAGTTTTTTTTTTTTAAAGCTTAATTAGAACTTTTTACTTGTAACTTAAAGAAGTTTACAGGAAAAAAAAAAAAAATTTCCCCCTTTTAAGTTTCCTTCAGGGCCAGGCAAAATATATTTGCCCAATTTTTTAAAAAATAATTTTTGGGGTTTTTTTAACTTTGGGAAAAAAATAAAAGAAAAAAAAAATAACGGCGCCCTTTCTTTTATTATTTTAATTACTTATTATCTATTTTTTTTTCCCAACCTTTGGATTTGGAAATCCTTCAAAGTTTTTTTTGGAAAAAACTTATCTTTTTTAAAAACCAAAAAAAGTTTTGGTGCTCCTAAAAATCCGGTCCGAAAATACAAATCCCCCAATATATATAAAATATATATATAAATCTTTAAATAATTTAAATACTATATTTATTTATCTAATTAAAAATATATATTTTATATTAACAAAAAATTGATAATTTAAGTATAATTATTTTATCTATTCATTTTAATAAATCATTATATAAATAACTATAATAATATTAAATAAATTTCATATATATTATTCACATAAAAAATTTATATTTTCCAAATCAAATCCGGAGAAAAATAATGTTTAAAAGTTTTTTTCCTTTTCCCCTTGGGGTAAAGTTTGTGGAGTGATTAAACAGCTAATTAAAAAAAAAAAAAAAAGGATCCCCACATTTTTTCCTTTTCAAAATTTTTTTAAATTTTTGGGAGTATTTAAACTGATCAAAAAATAAGGTTTTTTTTTTATCCAGTACAAAATTTTTTTAAATTTAATTTTTTGTTTGAGCTGCAACAATTATTTTCTAATAAATTATTTGCCGTTATTTTCTATTCAAAAAATCACTATAAAAAATTGGCTAGATCAAGATTTTTATTAAAATTTCAATTTTTAGTTTTGAAATTTAAAAAAAAAATTAAAAATATTTTTGTCAATCTTCGGAAATATAAGGATGAACGTACTGATACAAACTTGCCGATAATCGTAAAAAATAAAAAAATATTTTTAAAATTTAAAAAAAAAAAAGGAAAAGGTAGAGGGGAAATTTAAAACCACACAAAAATTTTTTTTTTTTTTTAAGTTTTTTAAATGAAAGGGTTAAAAAAATAAAATACAAAAAGGATTAATAAAATAAGAGAAAATTTTATGCTAAACTCTTAACCATTTTTTACTAAGGCTTTTATTTTTTAAAAAAAATCCCCCCCCGAAAAAAAATTTTAAAAAATTAAACCAAAAAAAATTTAAAAAAAATTTTATTGGAAAAAATTTTCCCAAAAAAATAATTTTTCTATGCAAAAATTTAAATTTGAAAAAAAATCATTAAACGACCATAAAATAATTAAAGTAAATAACCATAAGAAAAGGCTTTGGGAGTTTTATTATCAGAATTAAAAATTCTAATCTTTAAACTGTTTAACAACAAAACGAAGTTTTTTTTCTTTGAGTTGATGTTTTTTGCCATTTTCATTTCTTATCTCTTTTTTTTTATTCTAAAATTAATTAATTAAAAAAATAAATTTTTTTATAATTTCCGAATGGTTTTTTAAACATTCCCTGGTTTTTTTGTTTATTGAAAAAGAAAATTACAAAAATTCATAAGAAGTAAATTATTTATATATGAATTAAAATAATATAATTATAAAAATTAATAATGTTATATTTTAAAAATTCATTAAATATTATATATAATTATAAAATAAATAAATTTATTAAATTTATAATTAAAAAATATTTATTATTATATTTATTTTTTTTAAATATATTTTTTTTTATTATATAAAATTATAAAAAATAAGTTTAAAACAAAATAATATTTTTATATTAATATTTCAAACTAAAAATAATATATATTTATAATTTTATTTTATATATATTCACTAAAAAATAAATATAGTAAAATATAATAATTATTTTATTAAGATTTATAATATTATATATTCTAAATCTCTATTGAATAATTATATAAAATAAAAAATATATATATAATATTTTTTAAAATTTAAATATATACAAAAAATAAAAATAAATTTATAAAAATATTTTTTTTTAAAAAAATTATATTTAAAAATATATATAAAAAAGTAATATATATTATTTTTTGTTTAATTTGATCTTTTTATTTTTTAAATTAAATAAAATAATAAAATAATATAATATTATTAATATTAATTTATATTTAATTAGTTATTTAATTTTAAAAAATATATTAATATTTTTATTATTATATAATAAATAAGTTAAAATTTATAAAATATTTTTTAATATTAATATTAAAGTGTATTATTAAATTTATTAATTAATAACATAAATTATAATAGTTATAAAATTATAATATAAATATTAAAATAGTTTAATTTAAATACAATATTAAAATTTTTTTTACAAAAAAATAATTAAAGATTTTTTTTGAGAAAAAAAAAAAAAATATAAACTCTTGATTGCAGTGGCCCGATTCTCGCCCCCATCCCTTCCAAAAAAACCCAAAAAAGTTATTTTTAATTTAAAAAGTAAAATTTTGCGGATAAAAAGAATAAAACCAACTTATATGGGGGGAAAAGTTTAATTTCACCCTGCTTTTTTTTGGGGGATTGAAAAACCCGGGGCCCCCTCTAAAGCAGCAATGTTTTTTAAAAGGTTTTAAAAAAACGCGTAAAAATTTGTGACACTATTTGAACCACCGATTTTTTTAAGCCTTTGGTTGGGCGGGGGTTGGGGGGGGGGAAATGGAGAAAAGTTTTTTTTTTGGGGAGGGCAAAAACAAAAAAAAATTAAATGCCCCCCTCGGGGTTTTTTTTTTTACCCCCTGGCCCCCCCTCGAGGGCCCCCGGGGGTTTCCCCCAATTTCCCAAAAGGCAAAAAAGGGGGGGGGGGGGTTGGGGGGGGGGGGAAAAAAAAAATTTAACTTTCCTCGATTTTTAGGGTCAAGTTTTTTTTTTAAAATCAATAAATTATAAGAAATATATAATTATATCACGTAATTAATATATCTATATTAATCAGTTAAATAATAGTAAGTTATTATATAATGTTATCTTATAAACTAACAAAATCTGTTAAATTATCGTAAAGTTAATTTAATATTTTAAAATATAAAAAAATATAAAATAGCTTTTTTTTTTTTCTTGTTTTTTTCAAAAAAAAGGTTTTTTAAAAAAGTTTTTTAAACTCCAAACTTAAGTCATAAAAACCCCAATAAAAAAATACGGAAAAGGTTTTTGGGGTTTTTTTTTGCCCTGTTTTTTTTTTTTTTCTTTATCACAATTTTTAACCGATTTTTTTAAAACGTTCCGAAACACCATATTCCTGACCGAAAGACGGAGATTTTTTTTTTATTTATGGGGCCCCCCCGTGGGGTGGGTTTTTTTCCCTAAAAAACCTTCGGTTTTTTAAAAAAATGTTTTTTTTTTTTTGCACTACAGAGATTTTTTTTTTAAAGAATTTTAAGGCAGTTTCCTTTCTTTTTTTTTTCCTTTATTCCCATTCTCTTTCAGATATTATGTCCTCGCCGGAAAAAAAATTGGCCCAATAAGGTTTTTTTTAAATTACTGGAAAAAAGCGGGTTACGGGACTAAATCAAAAAAACTAGGGTTTTTTTTTTTTTTTTTTTTTTTTTTGGTTTTGGGGAAAAAAAAAAACGGGTTTAAAACAAACGATTCCCCTTAAACGAAACTTTGAAGAGAAAAAACATTTTTTTTTTCTTTTCCCTTTTTTAAAAACGAAGCCCCCCCCCCCTTTAAATGGGGGAAATTGGCCGCCGCCCAAAAAGTTTTTTTCCCCCTGATTCCCCGAAGAAAACAATAATAATGGGGTTTTTTTTTTAAAGTAGCAAGCAAAGGGCCCCTTTTTTCCAAAAAGGGTTTTGGGCCCCGTTAAAAAATGGGTTTTTCATTGGAAAAAACGAAACCCTAATTTCCAATCTAAGGACCCAAAAATCTAAAAAATTTTCCCCAAAATAAACCCCGCAAAAAGGGAAAAAAATTGGGTGGGGCAAAAAAAGTTTTGTTAAAGAAGCCTTTGCGGGGAAAAATGGAGAAAAAAAAGGAAAATCGTTTTCGGGTTTTTAAGTGGGGTCAGACAGTGGAAATCTTGTACAAGAAAAAGAAAAAAATTTGGTTTTTTGGGAAATTAAAAAAAAATTGCCCCCAAGTTTTTCTCGGAGGTTTTTTTAAAAAAACGAAAAAAAAAACCATTTTTTTTTTTGCACAAAAATTGCCGAAAAAAAATAAATTTTTGGGGGTTTTGTCAGAAAAAAAACTTAAAGTTTGTTTTGGGTTCGAAAAAAAGGACTGTTGTTCCTTTGCCCCTTGAGCAAAGAAAAAAAGCCGAAACAAAGAAAGGGGGTCCCAAAAAAATTTTTTCTTTGGGTCAGGAAAATTTTTTTTTAAACTTTTTTGGAAATGGAATGCAAAAATTTTAAGCCAAAACAATTTTTTTTTTTGGGATTTTTAAAAGTTTTTTTTAAATTAGCGCAGGGCCAAACAAAAAAAAAAAATGGGGGGTTTTTTTTTTTTGGGGGAAATAAAAGATATTCCCCTGATCTTAACACTATTTTTTCTATGAAGAAAAAAGTTGGCCGGGGAAAAATTTGGCCCACAAACAACAAAAAAAAAAATTTTTTCTTCCCCCGTTCCCGGAAAAGAAAAGGCCCCCCCCCGTTTGAAAAAAAAAAAAAAAAAGGCAAATGGTTTTTTTTTTTTTTTTTTTTTCAAGGTGAAAAAAAACACTGAAAAAATTTGTTTTACATTTGGGGGTTTTTTTTTTTTTTTTCCCGACAATCGCTTTTTTTATTTGGGGGTGGCAAAAAAAAAAACAAGGGAAAATTTTTTTGGTTTTTTTACCTTTCTGGGACCTGGGACAAAGTTTAAACTTACGGTCCCCCCTTTTTTTTCCTTAAGAAAATGAATGAGATAATAACAGGGTCACGAAAAAAAAAATTGGGGAAAAAAAAAGTTTTTTTTCCAACGAAACCCAAGAAAAAAAACAGAACCATTTGCAAAGACGAATTTTTTTTGGGGCGGGGTTGCCAAAGCAACGCAACGAAAATTTAAACGGCCCCCCGCGGCCCCAATCCCTTCCACCCCTGGCCCCCCGCTCCCCTCCCCCAAAAATTAAAAATAGAAAAAAATTTTTTCCCTTTTGCGAAAAGAAAAAAATATTTCCCCCCAAGTACTTTCCCAAAAACATTCCCTCCAATACAAGTCCCCAAGAATCTTTTTAAAAAAGTTTTCCGTTGCCCGATTTTCTTTCCCCCTAAACCTTTTTTTTTTTTTTTCCCGCTATTTTTTTGGGTAATAAAATTTTTTGGGGAAGGGTCCATCCCTCTCGAATTCGGGAAAGGAAAATTTTTGGAAAAAAAGCCCAAAATAAAAAAAATAAACTGGTACCAATTTTTTTTGAAACTTAAACTCACCAAACTTCCCCCAGGAATGAAAAAATTTTTCTTTCCCGGGAACTGCCCCCCCTAAAATGAAAAAAACAAGTGGGGGGAGAAGAAAAAAACCAAAATTTGGCGGGGGCCCCCCGCTTTTTTGTTTTTTGGTATAAACTTCCCCAAAGGGGTCAACAAAAAAATACTTGGGGAAAAAAAGCCCGAGAAAAAAATAAAAAAACCTTTGTTACTAAGTATGGGCAAAATGGGTTTTATTTCTGCACGCTGCACAGTAATGAAATTACGGGAACAAAAAGCAGTTTAACCAACTTTTACCTTTTTGGGGAAATTTTTTAACAATAAAATAAATTCACCCTGTTTAATTACAAAATTAATGGATTTTAATTTAATATTATTTATAAACTTATAAATAGTAAAAAAATATTTTTAATTATAACATTTTATAATTATTAATTTTATTTTATTAACTTTATTCATAATTTAATTAATATGATTATTTACATCCATCAGGCATAAAAATTTTAATTTTCCTTTTTTTAAAAATGGGCGAAAAAAATTGGGATTGGGCTTTGGATCAGGTGAAATACACTGTTGGTAAATTGGGATGCATTTTTTTTTATTTTTTTTTTTCCAAGGGGGGAAAACTTTAAAAATTTTAAAAGATTTTTTGAAAAATATTTTCAATCCCCCCCTTTTAAACACCCTTTTTTCCCCAAGGGACGGAAAAAAATTAAGAAAAAAAAAACCGTCATCAAAAGGCAAAAAATAAGAAAAAAAAAAATTTAAATTTTTTTTTTTTCATCATCATTTTAAAAGAAATTTTAACCAATATTAAAGCTTTTTCTCACATATGAAGTGTTAGACCTTAAAAAAATTAGGAAGGAAAAAAAAAAATTTAAAAGAAAATCAAAAATATCAATAATAATGCTATTTTTTAAATTTTTTTGGCCCCAAATAATAGTTATAAAAATAATTGGGGGTTTTTTTTTGGGTTTTAAGAAAAAAATTTCTGCAAAAAAAGTAATTTTTGAAAAAATGGAAAAAGAAAAAAGAAGAAGAAAAAGAGGGAGGAAGAGGAAGGAAGAGGAGAAGAGAAAAGGGAAAGAGAGAGAAAGAGAAGGGGAGGGGAGAAAGAAAAAGGAAAAAGGGAAAAAAAAGAAGAAGAAGGAAGAAAAAGAGAGAGGAAGAGAGAAGAAAAAAGAAGAGAGGGGAGTGGAAAGAAAAGGAAGAAGAGGAACCACATTAAAGGAGTTTGGACATAATAATCATTAAAAGAAGAAGGGAAAAAGAAGAGAAGAGGAGAAAATTAAAATTTTTACGGAAATGTGGAAATTGAGCTAAAAGAATCGGATATATATAATATAATATATTTTTGTATTTTTTGTTAGATGATAAAAGAATCTTAAATATATATTTTTTTAATTTATTTATTAAATTAATTAAATAATATATATAATATATAAAATATAAATTATCAATAATATAATTTATAATATTATATAATAATATAATATTATATATATTAATAATTAATAAATTATTAACCAATTACTAATAAAAAAAAACATTTAAAAAAAATAACGATAAGAATTTTATTAAAATAAAATTATAATTATTTAATTATATATATAACCATACTTACAGTAATAATTTTATTAAAATTATAATATTGAATTTATAAATTAAAGGAATTAAAACACAGTTAAATTATTATTTTAGAAAAAACAACTAAAATTTATAGGGACAATTTATATTATTTAATTATTAAAAAGAGGGGGGAAAATTTTTTTTTAAAAGGGGTTTTTTTTATGGAAATACCAGTTTAAAAAAAAAATTCAAAATAATTGTACAAAAAAATTGTTATTTTAAATATTTTATTACTTAAAAAAAAAATTTGGGGGAAAAAAAAAATCTATGCAAGGTTTTTAATAAAATATCGAAAAAGTATAAACGGTGTATGATTATATCAAAAAGTGTAATAATTGTTTTTATTTTGGAAATTTTTTTTTTTTGTGAAATTTAGAAAGTAAAGGTTTTAAAAGTTTTTTTTTAATGCTTTATTAAAATTAAAATTTGTGAAAATAAAAATTTACTAAAAATTTATTTTAAAAGTGGGGGGAAATTATTTTTTTCCCCCCCCATGGGATCGTGCAGTAAAATGCATTTAGGCAAACAAAAAAAAAAAAATTGAAACACCAAAAAAATAAATATACATTTGACTTTACAAATCGGAACAAAAAAAATGGGTTTTTGGAAAATGAAATTAAAGGTTAATTAATAAACCGCAAATAAATTTATTTAGAAAAAACAACTAAAAACTGGTCAAACGGAGTACAGAAAATAAAATATTTAAATAAAAGTTCCTTTCATTAGAGAACTATTTCACGAAGTCAGAAATTAAATTAAATTTTGGGGAAAGGCATTTGCTTCATGATATCTCAACTAGCTAGTAAAACAAGAGAACGTATCCGTTCTAAGACGGTGACAATAATTTAGCTTCCAATAAAACCTAACAATCATTATTCCCCCCCAGCCCCTTAAAAAAAAGGAAATTTTGCCCCTTAAAATTAAAAAATAATTGGTCGGAGGGAAAAAATTGGAAAGGAAAAGTTAAAAACATCCCCCGCCCAAAACTGGGTTATACAAAGCTCATGAAGAAGACTACCCTTTAAATTCCAAAAAAAAACTTGGGGAAAAGAACAAACCCCAATAGATTCCTAGCAAAGGTTAAATAAAAGAAAAACCTATAAAAACAATGCCCCTTTTCCGCCCATCCGGTTAAACAAAAGGTTTTAAAAATTTAACCAAAAAAAAAATAGCTACCTGAAACCCCAAAAAAAGGTTTATAAAAACATAATTAGGGTTGATAAACAACAAACCCCCAAACCATCCCAATCTAAATGGGGAAAAAAAAAAAGGAAAAAGCAAAAAAAAAAAGGAAAATTTGTACAAAAGTAAAAGAATCTATGGGGTAAAAACAAAAAAGAAAAAAAAAAACCAAACAAACAGGAATAAAAATAAAAATGAAAATAATTTTTGCAAAAAAGAAAAATAAAGCTTTTGGCAAAACATGGGGGGCCCCAAAAAAGAAATTCTTTGCCCCCCCATGAAAAAAACGGTGGAAAAAAATAGATTTTACAAGGAAAAGCCTTATGAAATTTTAAAAAATGTTTTACCCCCCCAATTCTCCCGGGTGGGCCCTTTTTTTTTGAAAAAAGGGAAAAAATAAATTGGCGAAAAAAAAAAAAAAGGCCCCCAAAAAAAACCGTTTACAAAGGTTTGGATGAAAAAAAAGAGCCAATAGGAACAATACTGACAGCTTGGGTGGTTAGAGATCGATGAGACTGCCGGGATGTGACTGAGGAAAAAATGGGAAATGGTGGAACCAATTTAATAATTTTGAAGTGACCCAATAGGAAAAAAAGGAAAATTATGGAAAACCCCCATTAAAAAATGGCAAACAGTGAAAAAAGTAAAAAAGGGGATTTTTTTTTTTTAAAGGAAAAAAGAAAACCGTTTTTTCCCCCCCTTTCTTTTTTTTTTAATTTTAAAAGTTGCAAACCCCCCCTTTTTTAAAAAGTTTAAAAATCTCTGAATCAAACAAAAAACTTAACCTAAACAGGGTTAAAAAAGAAAAAAATTAAAAATTAAAAAAGAAACAAGAGGAAAAGAAGGAAAAAAAAAAAATTCTTTTTTCTTCACCCTTCTTCTTTTAAACATGGGACGGGAATTTTTAAACGGCCTTTTTGGTAGCGCCCCCCCCCGAGGGTAAAAAAAAAAAGGGGGGGAGGAAGGGCCCCCCAAAAAAAAAAAAGAAGAAGGACCCCAAGAAAAATTTAAAAGGTGGGTCCTCCCCAAGTTGGAAAAAATTTTTTTTTTTTTTTTCCCCAATCGAAAAAATAAATTAAAAAGAAAAAAAATGGGATTTTTGGGGGAAATTTGGGGGAAAAAATAGTTTAGGCCGGTTTCATAAGTTTTATTAAAAAAAAAGGTTTTAAGAAAAAGGAAATTTAAGAACGAAACTGAAAAAAAACCAAAAATCCCTAAGTTTTTTAAAAAATAAAACATAGAAAAAATTTCAAAAAAAGGAAAACCTGGACACAAAAGTAAGAGTAAATTGGAGGAATATTATAAATATATGGCTGTTAAGGATTGTAAACAGGATTTTTTGAAGAAAAAAATCAAAAAATTTTAAAATGGAAAGAAGAAAATAGAGAATTATTAAAGGGATAAAATAAACCCCAAGTCTCAAATTTTTTTTGGGGGGGGAAAAGAAAAAAATATTTTAAAAACCCTGGGGAAAATTTTTAAAAACCAAAAAAAAAAACAAAATAGAGGGCCCCAAATTTAAAGGTAATTGGCCAATTGCCCCAAGGTTTTTAAAAAAATGAAAAGATAATAACTGAAATTATGTTTTTAATTTATGAGAAAAAAGGGATAGAACCCCTTTTGGGGGGTCAGCAATGGGGAAAACTAAATACCTCCTTTTCTGGCCCACAACAAAAACCAAGGAAAAACCCCCCCTCCCCCCCCAAACGCATTAAAAACAAAAAATTAATCCCCCTTTAGCACAAAAAAAAACAAGTTGGGGGCCCCAAAACACAGCTTCCCCGTTTAAAATAATAACAATTTCCCGGAGAGAAAAAATTTTTGGAAGGAAAGGGGTTAAATGGGAAAATGCCCCCAATATAGAAATAGAAAACCCACCAAAAAAAAAATGAAAAAATTAGTAAAGGAATTTAAAGCAAAAGAAAAAAATACAAAAGAAAAAAAAAAAAAAGGAAAAAAGTTTAATTGCAAATTATTTTCTTTTGGTTTTGGGGGTTTTTTTTTTTTTTAAAAAGGAACATGGGGAAAAAAGAAAAATTGCCAAAAGGTCTTGGAACAAACTTTCAAAACAAAAAAAATAAAACAAAAAAAAAGGCCCCCCAAAATAAACCCTAAACCCTTTCCCCATTGAAATTTTTTAAAAAAAACCATCCACATTAATTTCCAAAAAACCAAAAGCAAAAAATTGGAATTTAACTCAAAAAAAATTCTTAAAAAAGCAAAAGAAACTTAAAATCTTTTAAAAGGAAAAAATTCCTTTTTTTTTTATTAAAAAGGCATTTCTATTACGAAGAAAGTCAAAATGTAAAGAAAATGGGAAAGAAAAACAAAGAAGTCCTTGGGCCCAAACAAACTTTTTTTAAAAAAAAAAAAAAGAAAGGTATTAAACAAGGGGGAATTTTTTTTATACCAATAAAAGAAAATCGGAATAAGAAAATAAATTGCGGAAAAGGGGGATTTTTTTTGAAAAAAATTTAAATTGAACATGCTTTAAATTTTTTTATTGCCCTATTAACGGAGGCTTCAAAAGAAAAAAAAAAAATTTTTGGGGGTGGCTTTTAAGAACAATCTATTTAGTAATTCGTGTCTTTTTATATTTGCAAGTAATTAGCGCAACACTGGAAATGAGCCAATTCGTTTGAAGTTTCCTGAGATCTTCTTTATCCCTTTTTTAATACAGAAGCATCTGTCAATTCGTCAGGAATGGTTTTTTTTTTCTTAAACCATTTATTAAAATTTTTTATGTTGATATAATAGTAATCTCGGCTTTGCCTTTTTTAGTATATCGATTGGCATTTTTTCAGTAGATGACTTTCCTCTTTTCATTTGTTTTATGGGTGTAAGAGTTATAGGAGGGATATAGGCATTGTCACTTATATTTACAGGTCTTTCATTGTCAATATTCTCATAGAACTCTGCATAAATTCTCAATTTTTTATTTTTGTATGATTAATTTACTATTTTGTAATTTTACCCATTTTTTTCACTTGGTTTATGCCTCGGTGATAGCTGTAGTTTTCCTCTTTAGAATGATATATTATTTTCAATTATGCGATTGATGAAATACCTCCCTAATTGCTTATGCATTTTTTTCTAAGGCGTTTCTTTATACCTATGTCCAATTCATTTAATTTTTTCTATATATGTGTTCCTTCTCTTATTTATCAGAGTTCTTATGCCTTCAGATATCTTATTTTGCGATATTCTAGATGAATAACGTCCATTACGCTCTATTACAATTAATGTTATTTCTAAAAACTAATTCTAAAACATTTTTAATAACACATTTTTTAGATTTAATCTAAATTCTTATGCTGTTTCAACAATGGTTGTTGCTAGGATGGATGTTGTTTTGCGTGGCATAAGAGAATGCTATTATATAACTAGGGGCCTAAATCTGAACGTATTTTATTAGTAGTATTTTTATTATTTGTTTTATAGATCTAATTTATTTCAAATTTGTTTGTGAAAACCTGTTTAAAAAAAAATTATATATCTTCTTAAAATTACGCTTTTTCTTTAAATTTTCACTAATTTACAAATGTTTTTTAGAAATCTTAAAAGTACGATTTTTCCTAAATTTCAACATTTGAAATTATTTTGTAATTCTTAAAATTGAGTTTTTAACGGTATTTTCAGCATTAAAAAATAATGTTTTCATTGAAATGCAATTTTTAAAAAGAGTATAAATAAAGCTGATATTTATTAAAATAAGTTTTAGTGTGTCTTAATTGTACCGGTGTCTGCGTTTAATTTTTCAATTATTGTTTTTTGTAAGACCATATATTATCTCATTTTAGTTATTGTAAAATACTTCTCTGTTTTTTAATTAAAAATTTTTAACTTTCTTAAATATACGCTTGTTTTCTTAAATTTTTCACATATACAGAATTTAGAACTCTTTAAAAAAACGCCATCTCATTTTCTACTAAATTTTTCAACATTTTTGAACAACAAAAAGTCAATAATGCAGTAAAATTCGCAGTTTTTAACGGTATTTATCATTTGAAAAAAAATACAATGTTTTCATTGCCATTAAATTTCATAAAGCTGAAAAGAGAATTTATTAATAGGTTTTGGTGTCTTTAAAATATGACGTTTTGTAATTATAATTTCTTTAATTTTGTTTTCAATTTAAATAACAACTATATATTTTTCATTATGTTTAATACTATGTATTTTATTATAATGATAATTTTAACTTCTTAACTGAGGCTTTTTCTTTATAAATCTTCAAATTTACAAATTTAGAACTTCAAAAAGTACGATTTTCTAAATTTCAACATTTGAATATATTTGGTTATATCTTAAAAATTGAGTTTTTTTACGGTATTTTCATCATTTGAAAAAATAAATTGTATCATTGAAATGCTATTTCAAAAAAGCAGAAAAGTGAATTTTAGGTGATAGTTTTAGGTGTCTTAAATTTGACGTTTTTTTAATGAAATTTCAATATTGGTTTTTATATACCATTTTTTTCAATTAAGTTGTGAAATTATACATTTATTTAAATGTTAATTAAATTTTTCAACTCTAATCTATTACTCTTTTTTTCTTAAATTTTCACATTCACAAATCTAGACTCTTAAAGTTAGATGTTTTCTCTAATATACTTTCACTATTTGGTATAATTTACTTGGTAAATCTTCGAAAATTGAGTTTTTAACGGTAATTTTCAGCATTTGAAAAAAAAGGATAAATTTGTTTCATTGTAAAGCAATTTCAAAAAGCAAAGCAGAAAAGAAAAATTTATTAATTGTTTTTAGGTGTCTTAAATTGTGGTTTTTTTAATGAGAGAGAGATGTTGCAATATTTGTTTTTAATAATACTTAAATTATTTTCATATTTGTTGTGAATAATATTGTTTCTATTAATATAAAAAATTTTAACATCTTTAAAATTACGCTTTTTTTCTTAAAAATTTTCAATAATTTACGAATTAAGAATCTCTTTAAAGTACGATTTTCCTAAATTTCAGAACATTGAAATTATTTGTGGGTAATATCATTATGATGAGTGTTTAGGACGTGTATATCATTTTCAGCCTATATGAGTAACTATATATATTTCGTGTTGTGTCTATTATATAATTTCAATTTTTCTAAATAATCTTTAATATTGTGAATTTTATTTAAATAGTTTTATGTGTATGTTTCCAAAGATATCGTTTTTTTTTATTATGTTGTAGATTTCGATATTTTGGTTTATGTTTATCTCCATAGATATATTCATTATGATTTTTTTTGTATAAATCTCTGTTTTTTGAGTATTATAGTATATATATTTTTTTAACGTGTATAAAATTACGCTTTTTCTTTATATTTTATTTATTCACATTACAACTATAGAACTCTTAATTACCGGTTTTCCTAAAATTTCAACATTTGGGAAATTATTTTTGTCTTAATAATCTTATATAATTGTATTTTTTAATATTCTGTATTTTTTCATCATTGAATTATAATATATATAATGTTTTTCTATGTAATGTTACTATCTTTTCTAATATATATGCTGATTATATAAGATGATATTATTATTTATATAGTTTTTTATGGTTGTCCTATTTATATTTGATTTTTGTATATGTGTTATATTATTTTTCAATATTTTGTGTTTATTTTTATACGGAAATTATTTCGTTAGTTGTGAGGAACTAGTTTTTATTGATATTGATTAAGATAATACTTCGAATGTAAGCTTTTTAATCAAACAGTCTCAAAATAAATTTCGAACTCTTAAAAGTAGGTTTTGGTTCACTAAATTTTCGAAGAGATTTGATATTTTTCGTATAAATGAAAAATTGAGTTATTTTTTTTATTTTACTTTTCTGCATTTTGAAAAAATAATGTTTGCGTTTCATTGAATGCTAATTTTTGCATAAAGCAGAAAGCGAATTCTTATTATATTTTGTGTTAGGTAACCTTTGGCATTGACGTTTTAAGTCATGTAATTTCATTGTATTGCTTTTTTTTATCTTAACCAAGCAGCTCGCTTTTGTGAAAACTGTTTGCAAATTAAAAATATGTTAACTTGGCTCTCAATATTTGTTTCTTTTAAATTTTCAGCTATTATAAATTTTGAACTCTTAAAAGTAAGTTTTTCCTTAAATTTCAACATTGAAATTAAAGTTGGTTAATATTTCTGTAAATGAGAGTTTTTAACGGAGAGTTTTCACGAGCATTTTTGAAAGAATAATGTTTCATTGTAAATGCAAATTTCAAAAAAGCTGAATATATGAAATTTATTAATAGTTAATTTTCTTTAAATTGAGCGTAATAATGATTTAAGCAGTGTTGCAAATATTGTTTTTATAATTATCACAAATATTATTAGTGAAATAAAACCTGGTTTTTAATAAAAAATTTTCACTTCTAAAATTACGCTTTTTCTTAAATTTTCACATTACAAATTTAGAACTCTTATAAAGTACGATTTTCCTAAATTTCTCAACATTGAAATTATTTTGTAAATTCTTAAAATTGAGTTTTTAAGCGTATTATTTAACTTTGAAAAAAAAATGTGTTCATTGAAATGCGAAATTTCAAAAACTAGAAAAGAGAATTTATTAATAGTTTTTTAGGTGTCTTTAATTGTAGCGATTTGTAATGAAATTTCAATATTTTGTAATTTTTTTTTTAATATACAATAATACATTAGTTAAAGAAACTCTGTTATTTTAATAGTAAAATTAAGCAGCTAAAATTCGCTTTTTCTTTAATTTCAAAATTATACAAAATTAGAACTCTTTAAAAGTACGAATTTTTCCTAAATTTCAAACATTTTAAATTAATTTTGTAAATCTTAAAAAATTGAGTCTTCACGACATTTTCAAGTAATTTGAAATATATTTTACTCCATAGAAATTCTGTCACTTCACAAAGTTTTTAGAGTTTGATATATTTATTAATAGTTTTTGTGTCTAAAATTAACGTTTTTTTAATGAAAATTTCAAATATTTGTTTTATATACATATATTTCATTAGTTGTAAAACCTGTTTCAATATAAAAATATTATTCAAAATATATTACTTCTTTTTTCTGTAAATTGGTATCATTACACATTTACCATCTGCTTATTAGTTGAACAACAGTTCCACATTCTGATAAAATTAAAATCTTAATTGGAAGTTTTAGTTTTATACCAATTTTATTTTAAAAGGAAATATGTGGCTACATTTGTAATGGTTTTCTACATCAGCGAAAAAGAAATTTATTAATTAGTTTTAGGTGTTAAAATTGACGTTTTTAATGAATTTCAATATTGTTTTTATATTAACCAAATTATTCATTAGTTGTGAAAACCTGTTTTTAATATAAAAATTTAACTTTATAAAAATTTACGCTTTTTCTTAATTTTTTTACACATTACAAATTTAGAACTCTTAAAAGTACGATTTTTCGTAAATTTCAACAAACATTTGAAATTATTTGTTAAAGCTTAAAATTGAGTTTTTACGGTATTTTCATTATATTTGAAAAATATATATGTTCATTTATTTTAGTAAATTACTCCCAAAGGAGAGAGTTATTATAGTTTTTAAAGTGTCCTAAGTTGACGTTTTGTATGAAATTTCAATATTTGTTTTTATATACCAAATATTTCATTAGTTGTGAAAACCTGTTTTAATTAAAAAAATTAACTTCTAATATTACGCTTTTTGTTTCTAAGAGTTTCACATTACAGCTTTAGAACTCTTAAAAAGTACGAATTTTTCCTAAATTTCACGATTTGATTATTATTTTGTTAAATCTTATATATCATTGATGTTTTTGTGTTTTTAGTTTTTTTTTAAAAACGGTGAGAGTTTAACTGAATTTTTCAGCATTTAAAAAAAATTAAGTGTTTCTATGTATTTATAGCAGTCTCAAAAAGAGCAGAAAAAAAACGGAATTTATTAACTAGTTTTAGGTGTCTTAAAATTACGTTTTGTAATGAAATTTCATAATTTGTTTTATATACCAGATATTTCATTAGTTGTTAAAGCCTAACCTTGTTTAATAAAAAATTTTAACTTCTAGAAATACGCTTTATTCTTAAATTTACACATTACAAATTTAGAACTCTTAAAGAGTTCTGGTTTTTCCTAAAATTTCATCCTTTGTTTTTATTATTCACTCATAGAAGTTTTATCCTTGAACGTCTCAATCATTTGAAAAAAAAAAATTTTCATTAAAATAGCAAT
Source organism: Trachelipus rathkii (assembly GCA_015478945.1). Classification (NCBI taxonomy): domain Eukaryota; kingdom Metazoa; phylum Arthropoda; class Malacostraca; order Isopoda; family Trachelipodidae; genus Trachelipus; species Trachelipus rathkii. Next base: position 27,990 of record JABUQX010021576.1, read on the forward strand.
TTCAAAAAAGCTTAAAAGAGAATTTATTATAGTATTAGAGTGTACCATATAAAATTGACGTTTATGGGTAATGAAAATTTCAATATTGGTTTTTATGATATACCAATATATTTCATTAGTTAGTGCAGACATTGAATATTTTACAGCTCTAGTGTGTGAATTTTCTCTATCCATTACATAACCCCTAAATTTTTATAGAAGTACGATTTTTCCTAAATTTCAATCAGAGTTAGGAATATTAATTTGTTAAATCTTAATAAATTGAGTTTTTTATACGTGTGGTATTTGCAAGCATTTAAAAAGAGATAATAGTGTTTCATGTGTAATGCCAATGATCAAAAAGCAGAAATAAAGAATTTATATAATAGTTTAAGGTGTCTTAAATTGTCGTTTTTTAATGAAATTTCATATTTGTTTTTATATGCCCCAAATATTTATTAGTTGTGAAAAACCTGTTTTAAATAAAAAATTAACTTTAAAAAATTAAATTTTTGTTCTTAAAATTTTAACATTACAAATTTAGAACTATTAAAACGTACGATTTTTCCTAATTCAACATTTTGATAATTATTTGTAATTCTTAAAATTGAGTTTTTAACGGTAATTTTAGCATTTTTGAAAACATAAAGTGTTTCATTGAAATGCTATTAAAATTGTAAAGCAGAAAAGTGAATTTTATTAATAGATTGTAGCTAAAATTAAAATTAACGTTTTTTTAATGAAATTTCAATATTTGTTTTTATTACCAAATATATTTCATTAGTTGTGCAAACCTGTTTTATTAAAAAATTTTAAACTTCTAAAATTACGCTTTTTCTTAAAAATTTTCAACCTATTAAAATTTTAGAACTCTTAAAAGTACGATTTTTTCCTAAAATTCAAACATTTGAAATATTTGGTAAATCTTAAAATTTGAGTTTTTAACGGTTTATTTTCAGCATTTGAAAAAATAAAGGTGTTCATTGAAATGCAATTTCAAAAAGCAGAAAAGTGAACTTATTAATAGTTTTAGGTGTCTTAAATTGACGTTTTTTAATGAAATTTCAATATTTGTTTTTATATACCAAATATTTCATTAGTTGTGAAAACCTGTTTTAATAAAAAAATTTAACTTCTAAATACGCTTTTTCTTAAATTCTCACGTTAGTTAAGAATTTAGAACTCTTAAAAGTACGAAATTTTTCTAAATTTCAAACATTTGAAATTATTTTGGTGAAATGTTCTTAAATATTGAGTTGTACCGGTAATTTCAGCAGAGTGTTAAAAAAATGTGTTTCATTGATAATGCGTATTCAAAAAGGCAAAAAAAGTGAATTTATATATAAGTTTTTGTGTCTATAAAGTTAACGTTGAGAGTAGAAATTTCAATATTGTTTGTTTTATATACCAATATTTTATTAGTTAGTTGTGAAAACCTGTTTCAAAAAAAAATTTACTTCAAAAAAATTTGCGCTTTTTTCTTAAATTTTCAACATTACAAATGTTAATGCCACCTAAAATTGTACTTTTCCTAAATTTTCAAACATTTTGAAATTATTTGTTAAATGTCTTAAATTGAGTTTTTAACGGTAAATTTTCACAGTATTTTAAAAAAATAATGTGTTATATTGAAATGATGAATCAATATTTCAAAAAATGCAGAAAAAAGAATTTTTAATAGTTTTTAGGTCTTAATTGACGTTTTTTAATAAATTGTCAATATTTGTTTTTATCTACCAAATATTTCATTAGTGATGTAAAACCTGTTTTAAAAATTAAAATATTTTAACTTTCTAAAAAAATTACGCTTTTTTCTTAAAATTTGACACAATACAAATTTAGAAACTCTTAAAAGTACATTTTTTCTAAATTTCAACACTTGAAATAATTTGTAAATCTTAAAAATTGAGTTTTTAACGGTAATTTTCTCAGCATTTGAAAAAATAATGTGTTTCTATTAAATGCAATTTCAAAAAAGCAGAAATAATTTGAAGTTTAATATAGTTTTTGGAGTATCTAAAATTGAATCTATTTTTTTTAAGGTATCATAAATTTATATAAAAATATAAAGCTATTTCAATGTTCTGTGAAAAACCTTGTTTTTAATAAAAAAATTTTTAACTTCACGAAAATTACGTTTTGTGCTTAAATTTGTTCACATTAAAAACGTTGAAACTCATTAAAAGATAAGATTTTTCCTAAATTTCAACATTTAAAATATTTGTTAAATCTATAAAATTGAGTTTTAACGGTATTTTCAGACATTTTGAAAAAGAATGTGTTTCATTGAAATGCAATTGTAAAAAGCAGAAAAGTGAAGATTTATTAACTACTTTAAGATGTATTAATTTGATTTATTTGAATTTTATGAAATTAAAATATTCAATTTTTCATCTAACCAAATATTTCATTCTTTAAAAACGTGTTTTACTAAAAAAATTTGACTTCTAAAATTACGCTTTTTCTAATTTTTCCCACACATAACAATTTAGAACTCTTAAAAGTACGAATTCTTCCTAAATTTCAACATTTGAAATATTTGTTAAATCTTAAAAAATTGAGTTTTTTAACGGTAATTTTTCATCATTTGAAAAAAATAATATTTTCATTGAAATTGCAATTGTCAAAGACAAGCTGAAAAAGGAGAATTTATTAGATAGTTTTTTTAGGGTGTCCTAAATTGACGTTTTGTAATGAAATTTATTCAATATTTTTGTTTTTTCAAGGCCATTTTTCATCCGTTTGTAAATGGCTTTTTTATAACATGAAATTTTTTTTTATTGTTTTTTTTATTTTAAATTTTTTAAAATATAATCTAAAATTCGCTTCTTCTTAAATTTTTTTCACATTAACAAATAGTTTAGAGACTCTTTTATATATTAGTACATGTGACCTAAATTTCAACGAATTGAAATTATTTTGTAAAATTTAAATTGAGTTTTTTAACGGTAATTTCAGCCATTTAAAATAAATAATGTGTCTTCATTGAAATGCAATTTCAAAAAGCAGAAAGCGAATTTTTTAATAGTTTTTTGGGTTGTCTTAAATTGAGCGTTTTGTAATGTAATTTCATATTGGTTTTTATATACAATATTATTTTCTTTAGTTGTAATAAAACCTGTTTTTAATAAAAAAATTTAACTTTCTAAAATTTACGCTTTTTTCTCAAATTACCCCCTTTCCTCATAGGTTAGAGATAACCCCACTACCACGAAATCTTCCTAAATCTTTTATGTCAAAGGAAAGTATTTTTGTATATATTAAATTTGATTTTCAAAAATATGTTTTTCTACGATTTTGAGAAATAAAAAAATGTTTCTAATTGTATAATGCAATTTCAAAAGCTGAAGAGAATTTATTTAATAGTTTTAAGGTGTCTAAATTGACGTTTTTGTAATGAAAATTCAATTTTGGTTTTATATACCAAATATTCATCTAGTTAAGAAACTCTGTTTTAATAACAAATTTACTTTCAAAATCCATATTCTTTTTCATTATAAATTTTCAAATTTCAAATTTAAGAACTCTTTAAAAGTACGTTTTTTCCCTAAATTTCAACATTGAAATTATTTGGTAAATCTTAAAATTTGAGTTTTTGTAATCTGGTATTTTTTTCAGCATTCAAAAAATTAATGTATTTTGAATTCCAATGCTATTTTAAAATGGAGAAATAAAAGACATTTAATAATAGTTTTTTATTGTGTTTTTCTTTAGTATTTGGTTTCAATGAATTTAATTCCAAATATTTTTATATTTCAAATTATTTTCCTTACTTGTGAAAACTCAGTTTTAAATAGAAAATTGATTTTTAAGTTGAGAACTAAACGGTTTTCTTAAAATTTATCACATAATTACCAAGAACTTTAAAGTACGATTTTTCCCTAATTTCAACATTTTTGATAATTATGTAGTAAAAAAAATAAAATTCAGTTTTTTAACGGTATTTTCAGCATTTGTCAATAATATATATACGTCTAAAATTGTAAATGCAATTTTAAAAAATTGCTATAAAGTGAATTTATTAATAGTTTTAGTGTCTTAATTATCTGAACGTTTTTTAATGTATAATTTCATATATTTGTTTTTATATAACCAATATAGTTTAAAGAATTTGAAGAAACTTGTTTTGATAATAGAATTTTAACTTCTAAATTTACGCTTTTTCTCTTAAATTTTCAACATTAGTAAAATTCTGTTGTGGAGACGTTTTGCATTCTTTTATGAAAAAGCAGTATAGTAATTTTTTGTAAATTCACTATATAAAATTGTTGAGTGAAAGGGTGATTCAAGGTTTTTAGGAAAGAATTACACTTGATATATGCGAGATTTCAAAGAGACGAAAGAGATTTATTATATATGTTTTAGGTGTCTTATAACTTGATTTTTTTTAATGAAATTCAATATTATGTTTTTATATACCAAAAGTTTCATTAGTTGTGGTGAAAACCTGTTTTAATACAAAATTATAACTTCTAAAAAATTTTACGCTTCTTTTTCTTCCTTATAATCCTTTTACACATTACAAATGTTATGAACTCTTAAAGGTCGTTATTTTCTTCAAATTTCCAACATTTGAAATTACATTTTTAAATTTCTAAACATGAGTTTTATAACGGTGATTATTCAGCATTTGAAAAAGCTGCAGTTTTTCATATGAAATGACAATTTTCAAAAAAGGCAGAAAAAGAGAGAGTAATTGTTGGGTAGGTGTCTTAAAATTGAGTTTTTAATGAAATTTTCAGATTATTCCTTTTAAAACTACCCAAATATTTCATTTAGTTGGTGAAGTAGTGTTTTTTAATAACAAAATTTTTACGGTCTAAAATTTACGCTTTTTTCTTAAATTTCACATTACGGAATGTTAGGGAATCATATTCAAACTACGATTTTTAGTAAATTTCATAATTTAAAATTTATTGCGGAATTTTTAAAAATGAGTTTTGCGGTAATTTCTAAAATTGAAAAAATATTGTATGCTATTTCTAATGCAATTTCAAACATAATAACAACCTAAGTTATTTAATAGTTTTATTACTCTTTAATCTAGACTTTTTTTAATGAAATTTCAATATTTTTTATTTTATATCAAAAAATATTTCATGCTTTTGAAAACCTAATTTTATTTAAAAAAAAATAACTTCATAAATACGCTTTTTCTTAAATTTTCATCACATTACAAATTTAAGAACTCTTAAAAAGTACGATTTTCCTAATTCACATTTGAAATTATTTTGTAATCTTAAAATGAGTTTTTTTTAACGTAATTTTAGCAATTCTGAAAAAAAAATGTGTGTTTCATGGGAGAATGCTATTTCAATAAAGCTAGAAAAGTGAATTTATTAATAGTTTTTAGTGCGTAAATTATAATCGTTATTTAATAAAATTTCCCATATTGGAAAATTAGAATAACACAAGGAAGCTTTCGACTTCCTTTCCTGTTTTCATAATATAAATATTAACTTCAAAAATTACGCTTTTTTTAAGTTTTGCATAAAAACATTAATAGATTATCGACGTAGGCGATAATTTCCTATCATGTTCAAGTTTAGCTGAAAATTATTTAGTTTATTGTGTCATTTATTTGTAAGTTTGTGATCACCGTAATCACCATCTAAAATTATATCTAATGTAATTTCATTTTCTATTTTAAAGTTCATAAACCTAGCTAATATTAGTACTTATTGGTTTGATATGTTAAGGTGTCTCTTTATTAATTGATTTTTTTTAATGAAATTCATAATTTTTTTTATATTACCAAATATTTTCATTTTAGTTGTTGAAAACCTGTTTTAATATATAATATAAAATTTTAACTCTAAAATTACGCTTTTTCTTAAATTTTCAACGAGTTACAATTATTAGATATCTCCGAAGAGAGAGCGTTTTTTCGAGTAAGAGTGCACATTTGAAAATTATTTGGAAAAAATCTTAAAATTGGTTTTTTACGGGATTTTCACAAAGCATTTGAAAAAAAATAAAGATGTGATTATCATTGAAATGTCTTATTTTCAAAAAGCAGAAAGTGATTTCATTCAATAGTATTATTAGGTTTGTAATTAAATGACGTTTTTTTTATGAAAATTCAATATTTATTTTTATAAATTCCACCACATAAATTTACAATACATAAAGAGTAGTTTTAATTAAAAAATTTATAACTTCTAAATTACGAGCTTTTAATCTTAAATTTTTCACATCACATATATTTTTAGAACTTCTTAATTATTAGTGAGCGATTTATTTTCCTAAAATTATCAAATTTAAAATTATTTGGTAAATACTTAAAATTGAGTTTTTAACGGTATTTTTCAGCATTTGAAAAATAAGGTGTTTCATTGAAAATAAAATCAGTGAAAAAAAGCAGAAAAAAGTGAATTATATTATAATAGTTTTTAGGTGTCTATAATTGCGATTTTTTTAATGAATATATCAATATTTGTTTTTATATACGCAAATTTCATATAGTTTTGTGTCATTCACTATTTCTATAAAAAAAATTAACACTTCTAAAATTACGCCTTTTCTTAAATTTTCAATTTACATATTAGAAATTTTAGATTTCAAAATAGAATAAAATTTCCAAAAAAGTTTTCGACATTGAAATTATTAGTAAATCGAGAATGAGTTATTTTTACCGGTATTTATCAGCATATTGAAAAGAGAAAATGTGTATTTTCCATATGAATTGCTAATCAAAAAGCAAGAAAAGTGAATTTATTAATAGTATTTTAGGTGTCTAAAATTAACGTATTATTTAATGAATTATCATATTTATTAAATAACATATAGATATTCATTAGTTTTGAAAACATGTTTCAATAAAAAATTTTAACTTCAAAAATTACGCCTTTGCTTAATAAAGTTTTCACATTAACAAATCTAGCATGGCATAACCAGTACGATTTTTTGTAAATTTCAACATTTGAAATTATTTGTTGAATCTTAAAATTGAGTTTTAACGGTATTGTTCAGCATTTTTTAAATATTATAATTATATTTATGTTTTTGTTTTTCATATGTAATGAATTTGTACAAAAAGAGATTAAATAAAAGAATTTATAATTAGTTTTGGGTGTCAAAAATTTTGACGTTTTTTAATGAATTTCAATATTTGTTTTTTTTATATACCAAATATTTCATTAGTATTGTGAAACCTGTTTTAATAAACAAATTTTTTCTTAAATTACGCTTTTTTCTTAAATTTTCATACAATTTAGAACTCTTAAAAAGTACGATTTTTTCCTAAATTCAAATTTGAAATTACTTGGTAAATCTTAAAATTAGTTTTTAACGGTATTTTCAGCATTTGAAAAAAAAATGTGTTTCATTGAAATGCTATTTCAAAAAGCAGAAAGTGAATTTATTATAAGTTTTAGGTGTCTAAATTAACGTTTTTAATAAATTTCAATATTTTTTTTTATATACCAATATTTTTCATTTGTTAAAACCTGTTTCAATAAAAATTTTAACTTTAAAATTACGCTTTTTTTCTTAAATTTTCACATGTAACAATTTTTAGAATCTTTAAAAAGTACGATTTTTCCTTTATAATTCAATTTCCACTAATTTGGTATTCGATCTTAAATTGAGTTTTTAACGGTAATTTTCAGCATTTTTAATAAAAAATTAATTTTTTTTGTTTTTCATTGTAATTGCAATTTCAAAAAGCAGATTAAAAAGAATTTGTTATTAAACGATTTGTAGGGTGTCTTGAAAGGTGGGACGGTGTTTTGTGATGAAAAATTGCGGAATGATTGTGTTTTTTATATCCAAATATGTTCATTAGTTGTGATACCTGTTTTTTATAAAAAAAAATTTAACTTCTAAAATTACGCTTTTCTAAATTTTTCACATTAACAATTTAGAATTCTTAAAAAGTACGATTTTTACCTAAATTATCAAACATTTGAAATTAATTAGAAAAAAATCTCTAAAATTGAGTTGTTTAACGTTTATTTCAGCATTTGAAAAAAATAATGTGTTTCAAATTGAAATGCTATTTCAAAAAAGCAGAAAAAATGTGAATTTATTAATAGTTTTAGGTGTCTTAAATTGACGTTTTTTTAAATTATTATAATTTCCAAAATTTTTTTTTTTTTTGCGATGTCCATTAACTAAATATTGATCATAAAACTTGTTTTATATTAAAAAATTTTACTTTCTAAAAGTTACGTTTTTTCTTATCATGTTTTCACAGATCCAGTAGTTACGAAATCTCCTGAAATAAGGTATTTCCGTAAATTTCCAACATTGAAATTTTTTGGTTAAATTTAAAAATTGAGTTTAGAGCGGTTTTTCAGCATTTGCAAAAAGAATGTGTTTCATTGAAATGCATATCTTACAAAAAAGCACATGAAAAGATATTAATTATTGTTTTAAGATGTCTAATTGACGTTTTTTATGAATTTATATATATTGTTTTTTAATATACCAATATTTCATAGGTTGTGAAAAACCTGTTTTAATAAAAAATTTAACTTACTAAAAATTACGCTTTTTCTTAAAATTTTCACATAAAATTTTTAGAACTCTTAAAGTACGACTATTTCCTAAATTTTTCAGCATTATGAAAATTAATTTGTTATATTCTAAAATTGAGTTAAGACGCCATCTAGCATGGTTTGAAAATAATAAAAGGTTGCTTAGTTATATTTAAAGACGTTAGAGAAAAAGAATTTATTAACAAATATTTATTAACATGACTTACACGTTTTGTAATGAAATGGCAATATTTTTTTTATATTACCAAATATTTTTTCATTAGTTGTTGAAAACCCTGTTTTTATTAAAAATTAAACTTCTAAAATTACGCTTTTTCTCAAATTATTAATATCTACACATATACTATAGTTGTTAAAATATTGAAAGTTTACTAAATCTTTCTTTATATAAAATATTCTTATAAATCTTATAATTGAGTTTTTATATCGCGTATTCTCAGCATTGTAAAAAATATGCTGTTTCATTGATAATGCAATTTCAAAAAAGCAGGAATAGCGAATTTATTAATAGTTTTGGTGTCTAAAATTGACGTTTTTATGAAATTTCAAATATTGTTTTTATATACCATATAATTTCAATACCTAAAACCTAGTTGTTAATAAAATATTTAAACGTCTAAAATTACGCTTTTCTTAAATTTTCACATTACAACATTAGAAACTCTTAAAAGTACGAAATTTTTCCTAAATTTTTAAAACATTTGAAATAAATTTGTAAAATACTTAAATGAGTTTTTAGGTATTTCATCATTTGACAAAAAAATGTTCGCAAATAAATTGCCTTTTCAAAGAGCGGAAAAGTGAATTAATTTATAGTTTTAGGTGTCTTGTTAAATTGACGTTTGTAATGAAATTCAATATTTTGTTTTATAATCCAAATATTCTCATTAGTTTAAGAAACTCTGTTTTTAATAAAAAAAATTTTAACTTCTAAAATTATGTTTTCTTAAAAGTTTTGAAATGTACAAATTGTAGAAACGCTTAAAAAACAATTCTTTCTAAATTTATCAAACATTGAAAGAAAATTATTTGATACAATCTTAAAAAATTTGAGTTTTTTACGTATTCATCATTTGAAAAAATAAAGTGTTCTAAAATTTAATTTCAAAAGCCAGAAAAGTGAATTTATTAATAGTTTCTTTATGTTCTTAAATTTTTTACACGTTTTTTTTGTTCATTCAATATTTGTTTTTATATCCAAATATTCATTAGTTGTGAAACCTGTTTTATATATAAAAAATTTACCTCTAAAAATTAGACGCTTTTTCTTAATTTTCACATTTACGAATTTAGTAACTCTTTAAAAGTCGATTTTTTCTATTTCAACATTTGAAATAATTTGTGTAATTCTTAGAAAGGGGATGATTTGGACAACGTGGGCAAAGCATTTGAAAAAAAGAAAGTGTTTCATTGAAAAATCGCAATTTTCAAAAAGCAGTAATATAGAGAATTTTTTATTGTTTAGGTGTCTTAATTGACTTTTTCTTTTATATGAAATTTCATATATTTGTTTATATACCAGTATTCTTCATTAGTTGAAAAAACCTGTTTTAATAAAAAGTGTTAACCTCTAAAATTCCGCTTTTCTTAAATTTTCACTTACAAATTTAGAACTCTTAAAAGTAACTTACTTTTTCTAAAAATTTCAACATTGAAATTATTTGTACAATCATTAAATAATTGAGTTTTTAACGGTATTATTCGCATTTGAAAAAATAATGTGTTTCGATGAAATTGCAATATAAAAAAGCAGAAAAGAGAATTTATTGAATTGTTTTAGTGTCTTAAATTGAAGTTTATTTAATGAAGAATTTCTAATATTGTTTATAAATACTCAAATTAATTTCATTAGTTGTGAAAATCTGTTTTTATAAAATTTAAACTCTAAAATTACGCTTTTTCTTAGAATTTTCTCACCTTACGAATTTAGAACTCTTAAAAGTACGAATTTTTCCTAATTTCACATTTGAAATCTATGTTAAATCGTAAAATGAGTTAACGGGTATTTTTCAGCGTTGTGCTTTGAAAACAATAATGTTTTACTTTGAAAAATTCATTTGCAAAATACAGATCTGTGCGTGTTAGTGTATTTATGAGTTTGTAAATTGACGTGTTTGCTAATGTTTTTCAAAATGTTATGTTTATACTACAAATAATTCAGATTAGTTTTGAAACTGTTAGTATAATAAAAAATTAACTTCTTTTAAAATTACGCTTTTCTATTTTCATCATTACAATTTAGAACTCTTAAAGTACGATTTTCCTACTTTCACATTTGAAAATTTATTTTGGTAAATCTTCAATTGAGTTTTTAAAACGTGTAATTTTATAGTTCGATGTTGAAAATAAAAATGTGTTTCATTGAAAATTGCTATTTCAAAAGCAGAAAAGTGAATTTATAATAGTTTTAGGTGTCTAAACTTAAACGTTTTTTTTATAAAATTTTCAATATTTGTTTTTTAATTATTAGTTCCGAATATTTCAATTAGTTTGTAAAAACCATGTTCAATAAAAAAATTTTAACTTCAATAATTACGCTTTTTCTTAAAAAACATTTATCATCAATTACAAATTTATAACTCCTTGAAAAGTACAATTTTTCCTAAATTCAACATTTTGTATCTATTTTGTTGAAATCTTAAAAATTGAGTTTTTAAACGGTAATTTATTTAAAGCATTTAAAAAATAATGTGTTTCTTTT
>JABUQX010021577.1:0-26619 GCA_015478945.1 Trachelipus rathkii
CCAAACAGAAAGGACAAGAACAGCAGAGACCAACAAAGGAAAATACAGAAGCCGGGGAAGAAACCCGGTCCCAACAACCACGGAGCTGGATGAGACCACAAGATAAAAAGTCATAACAAATGTGGCAAAGTCGTCCCGCTGAACGACCAAAAGGGGAGTGGAAGAGCAAGCTACTAACAGAGAGTCACAAAAGAAAAAATCAATATCATAGGGAGTGGGGCGGGAAAAAGCATGAGACGAAAGCGCTGCAGGAAAATTGGAAGTGGGAGGAAATGAAGAACAGGAGGGGGAAAAGAGGCTGGCGCGGAAACCGAAGAGCAACAGGGGCGAGAACCAAGAAAAAAAGCATAAGCGATCAAGAGCGAGCACAGGATATAGATATAGAGATATATCGAGATATAGAAGAGAAATTAGATGGAAGAAATAATATAGGAATGGAAAACGAATAGATGACGAGATAAGAGGATAGAGAAGATATGATATAGATGAGTAGCTAAGATAGGATAGAGAGAGATATTTAGAGTGAGAAGATGAGAGTAAAGAGATAATGAGGAGATAGATATAGAGAGAGAGAGATAACGATAATAGTGATAGCAGCTATTTAAATACCCAATTTAAACTGACGCTTCATACTTTATCTGCATCAAAAGAAAAAAAAAGGGGGACGGTATGGAGTAGGGCAGGCGGGAAAACTTCTGATAGTGCCATGGACAGAAGCGCAACGCGTATGCGGTAGATGGTGGATAGTTTAAAGAACAGAAGTGGGAAGGGAACAGACGTACTACCGTCGCGGAAGGAACCACGTCACTGGGCAGAAATGAGGAAAGAGCGGCGAGGCTTGGACAAATCGAGCTATTGCCCTCAACCCTAAAAAGAGGTGGGTGCTAGAAAGTGCATGTGTTGAAAGCATCGATCCGCAAGGCGACATGCACTAGGCGGCCCAGCCGGGCTAGCCCGGAACGTCGTGATGTAAAACCGTTGCCGTGGAGGGAACACCTTTCTTAAATTAATCCACAACTCCCGTGTGATCCGGACATGTGAGGCAAAAGAAACCTACAGAGGATGAAGATCCATCCGGAGAAGGAACAGGGGACACAGGGGAGATCCGCCTGTGAAAGGGAACGCGAGTGGCCTTTAAACGGGGCGGGAAACGCAACCGGTGGGGGTGGAGGCGAGGCGCCAGCGAGAGAGCAGCCCAGAGGCCATGGGGCCGCATCGGCGCAACAGAGGGGCCCCAATGCCCGGACAGAGGCCCGACGAGGGCCCTGGGACCACGAGCGACGGTATTGTGCCCGGGCGATGGTGAGCAGTACCATGATAGAATGAGAAGAGAAGAGAGATGCCGGTCGGTCGACCGACCGAGTCCGTGAATACGGAAATGTGCATACCTCCTTCTCACACGTGACCTGTTAACCCTCACGGGTACTGATGCTGAAGCAGACACATCGTTTCACCTAACAAAGCTTCTTTATATTTTCCCCTACCACGTAAAGATAGTAGAAATAGAGACCAGGAGGGCACTGCTAAATAGTATACGAGGAGATAAGAGAGGCAGAGTATCCGTAGTAGATAAGAGGATACGCAGATGATAGAGAGGAGTAGAGAGAGACCGAAGGACAGAAGTGATACGAAGCGAAGAAGAAAAATAGAAGACAGAAAGAAGATAAATATACAACTATGAGAGCAAGTACGAGGAGAGAGTGAGAGAAAAGAGTTTTTACGCTCAGATGATAGTCCTGCGATATAAGAGGAGTAGAAAGTTGAGAGCTAAAGGTATAGATAGACTAGAGACTCGGACTTGTCTTATATAGCGTAATCATATATGTTATACGATACTCTAATGGTAGATGAGAACACTAAGAATCACATGAAGAGTTAGACACGTCGACTCTTCAGTCACCCATACTTTAAAATCGCTCAGGTTCTATTATATGTGACCACAAACAAGCTGGACCACTCAACAATGTAAGACACTAATTGGCATTTATCCTATGCATCATACCACCCCCTGATTCACTTCCACATAACTCTTCGTAACTTCGTCATCTCTTCATATTGGTTTAGCGCAGCAGTCTGATTGTGCTACTGACGCCCCGCTTACTCGTGGTGCTCATCTCGAATCTCCTGGAATTATCCTGTCATATTTGACATTTCAAACTTCAATTCCCATGTATCGCACTCGCAAAGCTCCTCTTCGTAGTATCTTCCGCGTAGCCCAACAATGGAGTGACCAGGGTTTTCAGAAGAACCACTTTACTTCATCCGGTCCATAACATTTCTAATCGTCCTACCTCCGATCTTATAACAGTCCGTATGTATATAGAGCTAAGTTAACCTCTCCACTACAGCAATGTAGTCCAGCTCTTATACAAATGTTAATAAATAGTGAAGAACTAACTAAAATCACAATTTCTTTTCCAGCATGAGCTGTACTGAAACAACGGATAATTTCCCAAACTAGAACAGTTTTCAACTTGTGTAGACGCGATTGGTGGGTATGGATGTTGATGACTCCTTTTACCTTTAAGGAGGAGTGATTATCATTTGTCCCGTTGATATTATCTATCAGGTCGGAAAGCACATTGGCAAATGTAATTTTGTGAATTTCGTAGCACCTTATCTACTACCTATATCTCATCCGGTTAAACTCTGAAAATTTAAGAGTCGCTCAAGGATTTATGATGCAGAGCCTCTTCCATGAGATGCGAATTCCGAGATGCATCTTGTTAGTCGGAATGATTGTCAAACTCTATACACACATTGGTTAGCACTATTGTTAAAATCTATGTCTCCCTTCTAGACTCTTCTAAAGATCTCAGGCAATTGCGAAACGCTTCCTTAGATTCATCCTTGAAATAGCCAACTTTCGATCGCAGTCCGAAGCGCACAAAAACTTCGTAAAACTCATCCAAACTATAAAAAAGTTTTGTCTAGTTAACCAAACAGAACAAGAGGGATCAAAAAGAGCGCTGTGGACCAGATGTTGTGACTACTGATGAAGCTGCTTTCCTTTTTAAAAGAGATCTTGATCTAATACCTGCGTCATTTTACAGAAATAAAAGAATGCCTGCGTGAATCTAGCACAGACATAGTGCTACTTCGTTGGTCTGAATTCATAATCGCGTAGTAATGTAATTTTTATAAATCACCATATCAATGATTTATTCGTTTTGATAGTAAATTCGCTGGAATCAACCTCACATCCTTGCTTCAAAACATTTCACATGCTCACTTTTTACCAGCTTGTCTATGTCAATAATACTAGTAGTGAAAGACATGTTACTTCTCAACTTCCATAAGAATTTAGACAAAAGCAGGACACAGAGCCTGACAACCATTATCCACAACACATCTAAAAATGCATGCACACTTAAGTTTAGCTGTAGTATTCAATATCACAATTTCCAAGGAACTACGACAGTTCCACGACACATTTAGTGTCAACCATGCCTACACATATCCACGACATCATTAGTGCCGCATTCTAGTATTCTATTCCAGCTTCTCTCAATGTCTGATCGCTCCCTCTGCGATTTTCTTCGTCCCTTTGAACTATCGATTTCTCTCTCATGAATACCGAAATATCATTCTACCAGTTATATCTACCAGAAACGCTGCAATACTCTTTATAAGTATAGATTGGAACAAAAGCACCATCTCTTAAAAACGACCTTCAGCCTACGAGAGATACACTAAAAGGAGAGTGTGTCTTGCGGCGTTAATATGGCTGCTTACGAAAATGAAAGTCAAACCAATACTATTGCGATCGGTGCTTTGGCTAAGGTACAAAAAAAACCAGTAGAAAGAACCTTCGACATTAAGGCATTATAAACGTCATTTACGGAAATATGCTGAAGAGCTATCGCTTACAGTCCCGCTTTACTGTCAAATCATCCAGATCTCAGCACAGAAGCGCATGAAAAATATTTTGAATCACCATCAGTCAAAGCCCAATAAAACTGAACTGACATTATAAACGTGTAAGTTCTTATAGATATTATATATATAATATATAATATATATAAATAAATCATTATATTATACTCTATTGGTAAATGAATTAGTTGAAATACATAATTAATTATACTTATATTATATATATGACTTTATACTCTCATTATACTTAGTCATAATTATTATAATTATACACTATATACTGATAATTTAACTACTCCTGTATATAGTATATATATACTATTACTATACTATATTAACTACTATTATATATATTATTATTAAATATATTTATAATATTATTATTTATATATTCTATTATTTCACACTTATCTTACTATATAATATATATATAATAATATATATACTACATTATATAATATATAATATACATATACACCTTTTATTTTACTATATATATATATAATTTACTTATTGAATTTAACCACTTGCCAACACATGCTCCTCCCCCTCGAAAATAACACCATCTGCTAACGGCCTGTCGTGGGATCATTATTTATAAACTGAAAGCGAGTCTATCTGTTCCTAATGACGAGGGCCTGTTCCTGCTCTTTTTATGTTATGGACAGTTATAAATTCTTCGTTAGCCACTTTCATTACACATGAAGTTTTCTTTCTCAATGCCATAATCGCAATCATTTCGTGATTGCCTCATCTTGCTAACACTAACAACTTTTTATAATCTTATTATCCTTGCCTGGTTCTTCCTCGCCTATTAGTGGGGTTGGAGTCCAAGTAAACTAGCTAACAGAAATTCAATACCGTTTGAATTTTCAGAACATAATAATTATCCATAATTACTTTGACTAACCTCGGTATATGTTAGAACTGAATCATTTCAGAAAAGATTCATTTAGAGTGCTGCACAATGTACGTAATCATCATGCTAACTCTCGGAACCATCATATTTTAATTTCTTTCCTTGTCGATCCAGCTTTATTATTACCGATCTTCAGATCTACATCTCTGCTACATTCTAATCTTATCCTTACGATCGTCTCTACTTCTCCCATAAGCCCGTCCTTGTCCTTCGCACACTTTTTGTCCTCAAAGTATCACATTTCCACTCTTCCAATGATTCCTTATCAAATTAGCTAACAATATTGACATTTCTCAATACGATTCACTTGTCTGATTACACTTCTACGAAACCAAAACTACTCTCTCCAGCACTCTCTGCCTTATTCTGCATCATCTATATTCAACTACCGACCTCTATTCTTTCTGTCGTGTGTTGAGTATAACTCTAACTCCACAGATACTTCTACTTCTACTTTTAAATCAACCTATCTTGTGTAGGTCATAGAAATTAACTCGAAATAATAGTTAGCTTAGGTCATCTTCCTAATTGATAGATCAATAATATTTTACCTACCTGAACATGCAACGTATATAACTACAAGTACATAATTCATCATTCTTGTTTTCGTAATATGTTATAATCCCTCTAGTTTCTACTTTTCTCTATTTTAACAACATGCGGCTTGATTTAGGCTCTAAGTAAAGATTCATATCACGGAGCAAGACAACAATATTCAAAAATTTCTGACCCGGGGACCAATTGATTCTGATTTCTCTTTGACCACCGAAATGTAATGAACACATTCCCAGGGTTCTCACCACTTCAGATAATCGGGTTAAAATAATTTCTTTCCACTCCATTTCTCCCGAGAGTTGTAAAACGATAGTTTTACTTTTGCTATCCACATTACCATGTAAAAAGCGATGTAAACAATGCGATTGTAATTCATGTTTCTTAATTACTAAACCCCTACATCACACAGCCTATACGCCCAACTTCCTTCATTCAGGGCATTCAATGAACAGCCAACAAGGCTCACAATAAACAGCTATTTGGAGAATAACAAAGCCAATATCTTTCAATTTTCGCCAGCTTTCGAAGTTGATTTAAATAAATATTCAGTACACTGAATGATCTTTCTATTTGACATATTATCATCCGTCTTAGCAAAAGCTGACCCTACAACGGCGGCATGGGCTTCACCGCTTAAAATTCTTTTCTAAGTGGCTTCCTAGAAAGAGCATAGCGAAGAATTCTAATGTTCATTTTGGAAATTTCCATTTTTCTATACCGAAATCTTAGCCACGGCTTAGTAAGTTTTCGATAACGCATATCTATCAAGTCACTGTTAAAGTCGCTTGTCACATTCTCTTAACATACTCTTATCCTCTTCCCCGTTGCGCCAGTACTCAAATATTCAATAGCGTTCGCAATCTCGCATGTACAAGCACATACAATCAAATATTTAAACTCCGATGCCATCAAGATTTTTGAAAAATGGCACCATCTAATTCTTTATGAAGTTTGTTACATTCATTCGACTGTCCTGAATGATTTTTATTTTCTTTGTCTTTCTTTTCTTCATATTCGGCACAGCCACACTTCAAAGAATCAGCATCGTTTAACCGACATATTATTTCAATATGTTATTTACCATTATTCTATATATTAATATATTATATAACTATATTATAACTATATATATATAATATATATATAATATATATATATATATATATATAATTATAATTTATATATATATATAGTATATATATATATATAATCTAATATATACATGAAAAATAAACTCAATGAACCGTAAATTAATAACTAACACAATACTGACAAGAATAACTAACAAATGAAGCAATTCAATGCACTACAAAATTTGTAAAAAAATTAAAGGGATTCCCACCTGATCGCATCATTCATATAAGTGTAAGGATGACCGGCCTGATCCCACCATTATCATAGTGAAAAAAAAGTAGCTAGCCTATATACACCCCTGATTATTTGACTCTGTCATCAATCTTTTGGAATGCGGACCAAAAACTGAGAATATTTCCTACCTATTTGTATCTCATATTCTATATACACGTATTCTGAAAATGATTCTTATTCTATTATAAAAAATAATTGCCGTTCCTATGAATATTTTTTTTGGTGGAACAGCTGATATTGTTTTATTAACAAATAAGAAGAACTTAATCTTCCGTTTGGTTCACAGTTGATACCCGTAAGGCCCTCGAACTCCGAGCCTCCCCAGTGGGTGCCCTGCGGCCGTATTTCGCCACACTGAATCTACAATCAATCTATAAAATTATCCTGCGCCCGAATAGCAAAGCCATTATGAGGAGACCGAGTCTTTTCATATTCCTTTCGAAGCGATATTTTGAGTGCCTATATCCGAGTCTTCGACAATTAAAGAACCTAAAAAAAGTTAAAAAGGCGAGTTGTGACTTTCAAACTCTTACTCAAATATTTGACGCCAGAGTCAGGAATACTAATATCGAGTACCCTGGTTGAAGTACAATAATTTTCTTTACAAAAAAAAGGGGCCTTTGGAGTTCCTTAGCATTATCTTCATCAGTAAACAAAAATGGTAAGTTTACCTTCTTATAATCTGGTGTACTATTAAACTTTTAACATGGTATAAATTAATTAAGACTAGTATTTGTATTACTCATACAGAATTGTGGAACAATTATTCTTCTTCATTGTGAAGACATCTATTGAGGTATCTTTATTTCCGGTTGATCCTGCCATGATATACAAATCCTTCGGCTAATGAGTTTCATCTGTTTTCTCAAATAAATATTGCAAATTATTACAATTTTAAACAATTTAAAACTTTAAAAATAACCAATTTTGACATAAATCATTTTATTTTGTTTATGTTAAGAATAAAATGAAGTGGTATGGTACATACAGCCGTAAGTCTATATAGGTGCATATATTCTTTTTATATATACTATATATATATATATATAATATATATATATATATATATATATAAATATATATATATATAATATATATATATATATAAGTATACAGCGTCGTTATCCAGAAAAAAAAAAAATTTTTTTCGGGGGGCCAAACAAAATCGTTTCTTATATCTATATAAATATTCAGAGCTGGCGCGCCTATAATTTTTTGTGAGTGCGCCCATGCGCTATGCCTTATGCCGCTGGACCTAGTGCGTCTAGCGGCCTGATTGCGCCTATATTTCAGCGCCTATTCGCCTTTAGGCCTATGCGCCTTTGCGCCTACGACTTCGCCGGCTGGTGGATGTTGCTAAATTTAATTGCAAAGTAAACTTTAGTCACATAATAAAAGTTTACATTATATTGTAAAAAACAAACTTTTAATTTTTGTAATTAAAACACCGTAAACTAAATATCTACACTCCTTTTTCCTCCTCCATTCGCTCTGTATCCAGTTTTCCCCAGGAGGTTCACTGAGCGCTGCAAAGTGAAAATCTTCAGAAGCCATAGTTGCCAATGTTATTTGTAAGTTAGAACTACTGAAATATTTATAATATATATATATATATATATTATATAATATATTATATATATATAAATTATATCATATTATATATATATATATATATAACTATATATATTAAATAATTAGTATATATATTATATATATATATATATATATATATATCTATATATATCATAGTATATTATATGATAGTTTTACACTTTTTTTAGAATGATACAAGTTAGCTGTGCTTCTAAGTTCTAACTTTTAATGTAAAAAAAATCTTTATTCTCACTGTTCATAGCCGCTATATGCGCAGCGCAGAGAATTGGCTGTGCGTCTTTGCTTAGTCCGCCTTTTTAAAAATATTGTTGCGCCTATGCGTCTTTGCGCTACGAATTATAGTCGCAATAGCAGCGCATGGGGCATAGGCGCATACTTGTGGCCGCAACCCAGCTCTGATATATATATATATATATAAATATTATATCTTATATATAAATAGTATATATTACTATATATACGATAATATATAATTATTATATATATATAACTATTATATATATATATATATATATAATATATATAATGTAAGGACCAAATATTAATTCCTAAGAAAGAAATGGAAGAATTTATAGAATTACTAAAATTCATCTAACCCTCAATTGTTAAATTTAATCAGTCGACATGAGAGTACGATGTCTGAGATAACGCCTTCAATTTTTTATTTTCAAATCTCAGATGTATGTAGAGAGGCAGTCCAATTAAGCTTTCATTCCAAAGTATCTTCTCAAGTAGTTTTCAAAGTCAAGATGTGAAAAGCTTCTACTCACTTTAAGCATTAAACACGGGAAAAAGTGCCAGATTGAACAAAGATCTAATATTTGAAAGTACTCAGCAAGAAAACTAGTCATACTCATTGCAGTTTTGTTACCTGGCTTGAGCCATTCTAACTTCATAAATCCCATAATCTGCTTTTGACTAAATCTTCATTTGGGCTTTCGACATCTTCCTTGTAAAAAATATTACACAACATCCTTTTATCTTCTCAATGTTAAAGTCTTCTGAAGACAAATGTAAAGAAAATTTAAAACCTCTCTCCTAATCTGATATAAATCATCCAAAAATGTATATTAAAATGAGTGGCATAATAGTCTTTCGTCGGATAGTAGAATATCTGGAGCTGTATCTTTGGAGATTTGTTAATTCTCTAGGCAGCAATTTCAATTCTCAGTTCAAATTCAGATGCACTTACACAATTTTCAAAAACAGCTAAATTCTAATGTTCATTTTCTCTGATGGTTACAAGTTTACGTTTTAACTAATGGGTACGAGATTTGTTCTGACAGGGACAAATTATATAAAATTAATTTTAACTTCTGCACTTTATATTATTAACGATATGATACGAAAATTTTAGTGTCTAGAAATTTCGGGGGGGTGCCATGGCCCCTCGGGGGCCCCCCCCTAAATACGCCACTTGTATATATATATATATATAGTAATATAATATAATATATATAAATATATATTAATATAATATAAATTATATATATATATATATATATATAAATATATGTATATATAATATATATATTATATTAATACATATAAATATATACATTATATACTATATATATATAATATATATAATATATTATATATAATATATATATACATATATATATATACACTTAATATATAATATATATTATACATATATTACATATAATATAATATATATATATATAATATATTATATATATATTATATTATGATATTAATATTCTAATATATCATATATATATATAATATATATATAATTATATAATTATATATAATATATAATATAACCCCGAGCATTTATTCACCCTGAATTCGATCCTGGCACCTAGCAGATACTATACGCTCAAGTGTTTGACCACCCAGAACGCGACATGTTAAAAAGAAGAACCCGATTATACTTCCTATGGTGAATATCGCACCCATCCTAATAGGAACACACGAGCTCTTCCCGCCTGCCACTCGCGCCTGAGGCAAACAGGTACCGCACAAGCGTGAAAATACTAAACGGTCCAAGATTACATTATAAAGTAATCTGTCAATCTTCACGCAATCTAAAATTGTATAGATAAAAATACCCTTAAAAGAATTTATCACCCTGATGATTCCATCCTGACCCTAGCAATATACCGCTCAAGCTGTTTGACCCCAGACAGCAGACAGGCTAAAGAAGAACCCATAATAACATTCCTATGTGAAATTCGCACCCACCTAATGGAATATAAAACATTTAGTCTTCAGCTGATTCCTGGTACAAAAAGAACTCGGCGTCCATTATAACACTTCTCCTCATCTCCACGGCATTTGTTGTAGGATTTATCTTATTGAAATATATTGATACACAGGTCGTTTGCCCCTATATAAACAGTTACCTGTATTAATAGAAAATTAACATGGCGTAGGCAGGATTTCATTTTGGGGGGTATTGGTATATAATATATATATATATATATATATATACCTATATATATATATAATAATATTATATACTATATATTTATATATTATATATATATATATATATATATATATAATATATATATATACTTATACTAATTATATATATATACTATATATATATATAATATATATTATAAATAATATATAATTATATATAAATTACCGAATGATGTATCTTTTTTTCAGTTTTTCTACTAACAAAACCCTTAAAAACGTCTCTGGCCAACACTCTAAGGTTCAGTTATTTTTATTTCACCAAGATTTAGGGGGCAAGTGCCCCCCCCCCCCCCCCCCCCCCCCGCCCATGGGAAGAAATCCCAGCTTTGTGATGACTATTTTCTGTGGCCTGCGCACGGAGTGAGACGAAAGGGAAGAATAAAGTAAAGTATCGTCCATTATACCATATATATATATATTATATATATATCTATAAGATTATAAATATTATATATATAATTATATATTATATAACTACTATATATATATAATATATATATATATATAAAATATATAAATATACTATATATATATACTATATATATAAAATATATATATATAAAATATATAAATATAAAAAAATTGAGATTTTTTCTATATATATATATATAATATTTATAATAAAATAGTATAATATAATAAAATAAAATAAAATAAAGTAAAATAAAATAAAATAAAAAAATAAATAAAAATAAATAAAAATAAATAAAAATAGATAAAAATAGATAAAAATAAATAAAAATAAATAAAAATAAAAATTAAATTAAAAAAATTAAAATAAAAATAAAATAAATAAAAAAAAAATAAACAAAAATAAAATAAAATAAAAAAATAAAGTAAAAGTTCAGCGCAAATGCACTTCCAGAAATAAATTTTGAGATTTAAAATAACGAATTTGCTTCCTACCCTACCAACCTTCTTATAAATAAAGTTAAAAGTTTTAAAGCCAAATAATTTTATTATATTTTAAAAATACTTTTGCATTTGGTAATATTTTTTCAAAAATTATATTTATATTTTTATTTTTTTAATAAAATTTATTTCTATGGGTAACTTTTTCTAAATTTTTTTATGAATTTAAAGTAATAATAATATAATAATAATAATAATAATAATAATAATAATAATAATAATAATAATAATAATAATAAGAATAATAATAAGAATAATAATAAAAATAATAATAAGAATAATAATAAAATTAATAATAATCAATAATAATAATAATAATAATAATAATATAATAATAATAATAATAATAATAATAATAATAATAAATAATAATAATAATAATAATAATAATAATAATAATAATAATAATAATAATAATAATAACTATAAATACTCCGTTTAAGGGCGAAAAACGCCACGAAAAAGGAACAGGCAACTAGTGTGGAGAGATCGAGTTCCGAAGATTCTTCAGAGCAAGACTTTGAATCTTGTTTAGAAAGGGAAGTAATATGATCTTGATAATTAAGGTCACGAGAATAGGAAACACCAAGAAAATTAAGAACAGAGGGTGGTTTGAGTTGTGTGTTTTCGATGACATTATAATTTCTTTGTGGAAGATTGTGTTGAGCAGAATTATGACGAAACTGTGTTTTTGCGGTATTGAAAACTGCCAAGTATTTTTTTTTTTTTTTTTTTTTTTTTTTTTTGCCCCACTTATAAATACGAAAAAATCAGAGGTGAGCTGCTTCAAAGCCACCATTATGGAATGACTTAATTGTCGTTGTCTGTGGTTGACTCTAAATTATATAGAGAGTAAATTATTAAATGAAAAGATAAAAAGAGTTTGGATAGCAAATCTTTAGGAACTCCATTAAACCATACGCAAGATATCATATAGAGGCATAAGTTTGTGTATATATATATATTAAGAATTGCACCGTGAGAGTTAATTTTGCGGAGGCCGGAGGAAGAATGAAAATTATTAATTCCGACCGGAGGCCAGTAGTCGCCGGAATGAAATTCCATTATTACACGTACCTTCTATTACTTGAATTTACCTTATATCTGTGTATATAATTATTCTTACATTTACACAGTTTAGTAAAATTATATATATATATTAACATACGCGGACTACAATTATATATATATATTATAATATATTATAATCATTTAATATATATATTATATAACTATATAAATATAATATACATATATTATATATAATATAATATACATATATAATATAAATTAATATATAAATATATAATAATCATATATATACTATTATTATAAGTATATATATACATAAGGATTGACTCTAAACATTGAAATATATTTACCTTCTTAGTCCATTACCTAGAGAATTTCCCTTCCTTGAAAGGGCTAAACCCGTGAGGTGTGAACTTCTAACAGAAATAACAAAAAAAAGTTACTTAATTATTATCTACCCTAAAACACCGCATTTAAAAAAGAAATAAATATTACGTAAAGTTGGCCGAGTAGAGGAGAACGACAGCAATTAGGAAGCGGAATAAGATCACTCTTCAATGAGATGAAACGTTCTCAAGAGGGAGGCTTGCTTTTAGTTGTCCACAAGAAAATTTTCAGAAGAAACATTGAAAGAAATTCAGAACAATACCAAGGGAAAACTGATCAAATTAGATAAAAAGTATAAATAAAGACTCAGGTGAGTGATTGAATAACAAAAGCAATTTCAAAATTATATCAACTTCTTGCGAAATTTAATTTCAGCACCACATAATGTATACGAATATAGAGAATGCTGACTCCACCTGTTATGTGGAAAGAAAGAAAAGCCTCTTCTTATCTTTACTTTGATTTACTGATATTACGACTATGGAAATATCTCTCCGCTCCACCTTCAATGTGATATTAGAGGGACGATAATGTTAGCTCACAACAGAAATTATTTATAACAAGTTAAAAAAGGAATCGTCTTTCCATCCACACTAAGCTCATCAGCTCCTGTACTCTTCATCATAAATTTTATGAACATTGATATATAAATATTCTAGATATTATGGTAAAGAGTCATGACAGACCTATTTAACTTCCTTTCACTGACTTTGTGTTTACCAATATAATTTAAATTTCTAAAAAAAATTATATTGTGCAAAAGAGGGTGGATAACAGCTGTACACGCACTTTAAATAATATACATATAATAATATATAATACTAATATATATATTATATTAATAATATACTTTATATATATAATATCATTATAATATATATAATATATATATAAAATAATACTATAAATATATGTGTGATGTCACTTGGACTATTAAGATATTTTAAACCTTTCTTAACTCTCACTTCCTAGACCATCGGAATCTCATCTTTCTTCCTATACCAGCTATGGCTTCGGCGTTCCACAGGTCAGCTAGCGATTATACTTTCCTATTTTAAACCGATTTATGGTTTTCCGCTCTTAGAACTACGGGAGACTTGCTGGGGCGCTTACATATCCCAAAGCATTTGACCGGTTGGCACGGTCACGCTCTCCAATCCCCTCCTTGGGGTTTCCCTCCTTCTCTTTCACTTTATGTCTCAGCTTCTTTCAAGCTCCTTCAATATCGGCTGTGGTGATGGAGCTTGCTTCTTCTGTCTTACTTTCTGTCAATAGTGTGTCCTACTTTCATATAATGATCTTCTACACCGCACATCTAACTCTAATCTACTCATATCCGATACCTCGACCTTCACTCTTTACTCATTTCAATCCTCTCCTTATTTACTTCTCAGAATTGCCTCTCGTCTTAAATCTTTCCGATTTTATTTCGTCTAATGCCTTGTGGTATTCCCACTGTCGTCTCACCTTGTGAACATCAATTCTTAAAAACTCAACTTCTACAAATTCTTCCTCTCTAAAACACCTTCAACATTCCTATATCTTCGACGCGTCAAAACTATTAACAGGAAAGTATTCTGTTGAAGAATATAAAAGGGGAAAACAACATTTAAATAATAGCAATCTTAAAACAGAGTCCATTGAGTACTTAGATGGCATTCCTCAAAATAAACTGAGAGTCTCTTGCTTTAGACGTGCACGACTTTTTTTCCCTCTTCTCAGTTACCCTTATATAAGGGACCTCATCCCCCGGTTATGAGTACTGTTCTCAAATCCTGGAGGGGGGTCCTGTATTCTCACCCGGCTTTTAACAGTGTATCGAGTCAAAAACCAAAAGGCCTTATAAAACTTTCTGTACTTCTGATTCACTTAACACTATCTTGCGGAATGATGTTGACTTAATCTCTTCACTATAAGTACCGCAGCGGCAGGTGTTCGAAGAAACTTACCACTCACTCGCGTACCATAACCTTTACGACGCCCTCGTAGCACAATGCGCAGTGTGCTGTGATGAGTTTTGTGTGTATATTGGTAACTCCAGCTTAGTTCGCCGCGGGTTTCCTTCTTTCTGCCATCCACCTTCTGTTCATGTTGAATTCTCTCTCCATCTTCCTCAGTGATTTCCTGCCTGTAATTGAAATCTTCACTCACTTTAAAGCCTGCGTCTTGACTCATCCGATAATTTCCAGCAGCGCGATGAACAGTATATGGCCTTAATATAAAACAACCAGAAGGGCTCAGATAAGTTTCTGCACAGACTCTTCAGTACTAATTATATATATAATCACCCTAAAAAATAAAAAAAAATAAAAACAAATATGATAAGAAAGGATGTAATCAGTTGACTTCGATCGTTGAAAACCATATTGATTATCAGAAAGGGAATGAGATTCCAGATTATCCAAGAAATAAAGAGCTCTGGGCGGTTTCAGAGATTTTAAAAATACAATTGAGATTTATAGGGCGATTGTTAGAAAGCTCAGAAAGGCTACTCTTCTTCGGGATCAATTGGTTATAAGCATGCTTCGGCCATGTTGCTTATCTTCTTAACGTTCATAGATTTCAGGACTCCATGCACTGGATCATATGTTATCTCAGGTAATGTTATAGGATACCTGAATATATTGAAAAAGTTGATAAATCTCCCAAGGTTGAGTTAGATAAAAGGAAGTTTTGAGGGCAGCATTTTCTGTAGGAGTTTTAGCTACAGCTTCGTCAGAGTGAATAAGAGCGGGAAGGGTGATTTAACAAGTTATTCCGGATGTTTTGGTTAATGGGTCAGAAATTTTTTTCAGTATCAGAACTAAGAGATATAATCTTTCAGCGAAAAGAACGCTCATTCCGTCGATTAATATCACTTCAACAATCCAGAGCTGTGCAAAAATGAACAAGAACAAGAATTTATCCATTCTCAATATATATTGCTTCTAGCCTGAGTTGTTCGAGAAGAAATGCGGTCGAGCAATAGATTTGTGTTAGGTTTTCTGAATATGTTGAGAAATTTATTGTAGCATGAACTTTTGAATTAGATATGCTGAAAAACTTGCATATTCAAAGGCTATTTAAGTAGAATAATACTTATGGGTTAAGTGCAGGGAAATTTGTCAGACTTTGACTGAAACAATTCAACTGGTTATATATTGTCCATATGGCAGCATGTATTGTATAAGTATTGTTCTATGATATATATATAATTTAGTACTTTTGTACCTAGTAATGAAGTTTCTTTTAGAATGGTTGAATTTTGGGGATGTACTATTCCATGTACGTAAGGAGCGGAAAACGGCATATTAATATTATTAAATATTAGTAATAAGTCATCATCAACAAACGCAACACTATTAGTATCTCTTAGTTTGTCTGATCCTTGCTGATCTGTTTATTTGAATGCCCTTTGAGGCGATAAAGTTTTACACTGCATTAAATGACTCACTCAATTCTCTAAATGTGCGGGTCATATGATTAGGCTCCAACATACAGGTGCTTGAAAGTGTTGACCTAGTTTTACGCATTTAATTATAAGAGTATGTAATGGTAAGCATTTATGACACTTAACAAAACGTCATGTTGTTTTTATTAAAAGAGCTTTCACCTTCAAATGTGAATCCCTCAACAATAGTAAAGATAAGATATGACAAGATATGAAAATGAGATCTGAAAACCGCATACTAGTACCACTTAGGAAATATTAATTTGAACAGATAATATCATATTACGATACAGCGATTGAATCAGTATATAAGTCCATATAGTATATTTTGAACCATGTATGTTACCCGGTGATAGAAGGCTAGATCAACCTAAATAATAAAATACGTCTCAATAAACTAAATTAACCATCATGTCAGTGAAAGTGCGAAGCGTTAGTCAGTATAATTAAATAGGTCCAGGCGTAGTACCTTGAGATAAGGAACAGAGTTGGTTTCGTTAGCCTTGAAGGCAATAGAAGTAATTAGTGACTTTCTTAGCAAACTACAATTGCAAGGCAGTTTTAGTCGCGTTCACTGGGGACGAACATCTTAGTCGGGGTAGGCGAGCGCATGTCTCTGAGTGGCCTAATTTAAGAGTGTATCGGACATCGAGACGCACATGCTCACTTAGGGTGGACCGGTTTCTGATCTTATTAAGGGTGTCACGGGGACGTATACTGAAGCTGTTGCGCTGCTACTCAATGTTTGGGCAATATGCTTGTCAAGTGGGGAACAAGGTTACTGAAGCATTTGCCGTTGTGTGACGGTTCAAGTTTCCTTGAAGCAGTTCTTGTTAGTTAGGTCGAAATATGAGGGGGCTAGGTGTCCGCTTAAAATCATATGAGAATGCTTAAGTCAAGCTGACTCGTGAGTAAGACCATACCGTATGAACTATGAGCAATATGTAAGCCGTGTAGGTATGGTATATGTATATGTCATTAGTATGTATAGTCATTCCACATATCTCTGCATTATACAATTGATACTAGATGTAGGTTATGTACTCTATTATATATTTAAATTAATCAGGTATTGATATAAGGAATACTATAAGTTAGATTTAACATATAGAAGGGATATTCTTTTATAATATTATACTATATAATAATATATGTAAAATTTAAAACTTAAAATCAGGAACTCGATTACAAAAGAAACCTCTAATATAACCGACCCATTATGAAAATATAAAGGAGAAAAATCATCCTAAGCCCGAACAGTTTAGCACAAACCCCCCTCACCTGGGTGAAGAAAAATGATCAACAATTTTCGGCAATAAAATAATCAGCCAGCTCAACATAACTTATTAACATATATATAATTAAATATAATATATATATATAAATATAATATATATTATTAATATCATATAATATATTCTTAATATAGTATATACTTATATATTATATATGTATAATATATATATATAAACTTATATCTAATATCATAACTATTATAATAATTATACTATATATAATATATATAATATATCTAATTAATTAAAAATAATTATATATATAATATATATATAATAATATATAATATATATATATAATATATATATATATAATGTACTATATATATAAGGTTAATATCAGTATATATAGAAATAATGCTATTTATAATCATTAAATGTAATTAAATAAAGCTAGAACTTCTAGGTAGGCTTAAAGGCTATTATATTTATTAATAGAGAGAGTATAATACAAACTGATCTACCCAATACGTTTTATCTTCTTTAAAGCTTGAATAACAAAGTAGTAAATTTTCAATAGATTTTCTTATAAAATCACACACATAACTATGTTTATTCCTTTTATTTGTTTAATAGTAAATGATATTTAAAATTGAAACAGCCATATGAAAACGTTACTTCTACTTCTCAACCGATACCTATAAAGGCATAAGCACTCTGGTAACGGGAGGCGAAAGATGCCAATAGTTAAGTTATAGAGTAATTACTGAGCTAAATAATAACAGAGCCCATTTAAACAGTGTCTATGTACAGGTGCTTTGTCTCACCTGGCAACGCCACTAAATAATATTATAATTTTTGTATAATAAATAATTAAGAGGTGTTATGATATAATATCTTATAAACTAATGTTCTTTATAATTAATATAAGTAACTTTTGTAAGTGTCTATTTTATGATTACGCTAAGATTTGAGCCACCGCAGTGAAATAATAAAGTGTTCAGTCATCGTAAGAATGAATAAACTGAGAGGAAGTGAGCTGATTAGCGTCTAGGGGAAGCTAGAAAAAGATAAGGAAATAAGTGGAGAGAATTAAGAGGCAGGCGTCTGCCGAAGATGAACATCTTCTATATAAAATATGATCCTTAATTTAACAAAGGTAGATTTTATTGGTGGAGATAGAAATGAGGCATCTACGAACGATAACATGTGAAGTGAATCTTCGAATAAGGATCAGTTGGATGCTCAGTGTAATAATTATCTATTCTTTTGGAAGAGAGTGTATTTATTTATGAGGGTGACAAAATAAAAATAGATATTGATTAAAAAGATACAGAAAATAAGTGTTAGAAACATTTCTTAATATAAATAAGAATAAATATATTATATAAAAATATACTAAAATTCAACTAGATATTGATGTTCATGAATACAATCTTCCATCTCTTATTATATTTATGTGTATTCTCGATAGAGATGCGCTGAAGTAGAATAAATAAATATGCTAGTGATATAAAATTACATTAATGGAATACTTCACTGATATATCTCGGGCAAGTGCTGATCTACTCATCTATGTAGTGGTTTGCAAGGCCATCCAGATTCAGTGGAGTGTAGACGAAATATCAAAATTCTGATATGGTATAAATATAGGTGTTCCAGGAGAGGATACATCAATGAAATTAGAGAAGAAGAAGAGTGGTCGGTAGGCAAACTCTATAAACACTCAAGTGAAGTTTAAAGATATATAGATATAGTTACAGTCTTCTTGTGAGTTATTAGGTGTAGATATTGAATTTTGCACGCAAATCGAAGTCCTAGAAAAAATTACTCTTTGTATACGCTGATAGAACATATCTCTGATAAATTCAGAGTTAGCATCTAGAAAACTACGGAACGGGGTATAATCGTGTGTATAATTAAGATAAATAAAAAAAAAAAAATAAAAAATAAAAAAAACTGAATTTCTTGTAGAGTCTAATATACAAAAACTAAAAAATAAGAAAAGAAGCAAAATTGTGGAGTGCTCAATCTCTCTGGCATGGAGTCATCCAAATTCCAAACTTCATAAGCAAAAAAATTATATCCACCTCAACATAAACCCTTACCCTTATATAGCCTGCTAAAAATGAATCACAAACGTTCTATTAAGAAAATTTGGTTGATTCAAAAGACATAACTAAGGGCTAGAAAGACCCCATAATATATTAACAAATTCCTCTATTGAACAGATCATACACGATACTTAAAAGCATCAAAATTTAAGATATCATTTAATTAATTAAGATTGAATTATCTCAATTTTTGGTGAAGCGTAGACTCTCCAAAAGTAAATTAAAGGAAAGGATAATTATAGGAAAAGTCCTCTCTATCGGGCAATATGGTAATTTACTAAAATATTAGTCGTAAGCAGCTCAACTGAAAACATAGAAAAACTCTGAAATGAATCTATTTTGACGAGTTCTTCTTATAAATATAATTAATATGTTATTATTGAGATGTCAGAGACGAGATCACAGAATGACTTGGTTGTAGGTAAATAAAATTACGCCAGTTGTAATTTTCAGTTCTTTTTAATTATTTATCCTTCTTTAAGTGACCCAAATCTTGTGTCAATTATTTATAAATTAAGGATGTAGGGTGTCCCGCCATTGTTTCTGTACTTCCTTATCCACTTACTTCTGTCATACGTAATGATGACACTCTAATTCAGGTCATAAAGATGTTCTTGTAAATGAAATTTTACGAAATGAATCCTGTCTGACTCAAAGAGGTAAACAACGAAGCTTGGAATCATTTATCTAAGCTTATGTATGCATTTATATCTCATTAAATGGATAAAGAAAATAATTATTCTGGTAAAAAGAACTGGATACTGGTTCAAAATCCAAGATAATGGCTTTATCTAATGTTGAGTAAATGGTGCACATCTTGGTAAGGATAGTCCCAAATATATAGAACGAAATTAAGGGATATTAATCCACATTTTCTCTACATGGATTATGAAGAAGTAGAGAAAAACTTGTATATTAGAAAGTTATAGGTGTCAGTTAATATAATCGTTATTACTTTTAACAAAGGTCTCTTTATGTAAGAGGGAGTTCTAAACGACCATAGTCAGACAATGGAGTATGCTCGCTCATCACTAGTTGAAATATAATTTATTGAATGAATTATATTGTAGGTTTATTTAATCGTATTGAGTTTATTAACTAAATAGACTAAAGGTGCAATTTATCTTAACGGAAATTTTGGGTCATGTGTATTAAATAATAATATAATTGAAAAATATTTGGATTTATTTAATTTAGGTTAGTATCGACTTACGAGTTTATTATTCATCTATGTAGTCTTAACTAGTTCGAATACAATGAATCCTAGATTCTTATGAGAGGTTTTAAATTATTTATAAGAGTTTAGTTTTTAATGGTTCGGTAAAGACTGTTATTGATTGTTCTTAACAGAATGTAATAACAGACTACTTTTAACGTATATAAAATTTTCATACATAGCGGCGAGAGAGGAGCTATTGTTATACTTCTTTGCTGTACTTGTTCGTCTCCGATATCGTCATTCCATCACATTAGGCGGTGTAGGCTCCTTTAGAACATATATTGGCGGGTAATCTAAAAAGATAATTACATTGGCAATATTCAAGAACTCTGAAAAAAGAAAAAGAAGTTATTAAATGTTATGTCCTCTAAACATATTAAAGGCTGGGTGTCCTTGACTAGCCGGGGATGCACCAATTATATGTATCTATTAGTAACTTGTAACTTCCCACTATTCCTTTGGAAATATCATTGTCTAAAAGCGGATATCATTGTATGCTATTATTATCGGGGATCGGTTTTACATGTAAATTAATAAAGCTAAGAACTCTTGGGAGGCAAAATGCTTATTATTTTATTTTAATAGTATGAAGATAACTAAAGTCAAATCGTTTATCATATGTATGAATTTTAGTACGTACGTGTTAAGAGGATTTTCTATTATCTTATAAATAAATCCACATGAAAGGAGGAAAAAATCAAAAAAACTAATTAATTTTGTATAATATTTCTATAACTTTTAAGTTTTCTCACTTTCTTTTTGTACTGTTATTTTAAAATCTTGTCTCAACAGCCAATAAGGAACGTCCTCTCTCCGACCTGCGCTAGATCTGGTATCGGAGGAGAGACGCCAGTTTAGTAGGCTGACAAACAACAGAGCATTAACAAGTGCCCCAGGGCTTTGTCCTTTCGCTTACCCGACTAAAAATATTAGTCTATTTTTTGTATACTAAAATTCAACAAGGTGTTATTATCTCTCCTCTCCTATATCTCATTTCCTTTTAGTGACCGAAAATCAGCTGCTTGAACGCTCAAACAGAACTATTCTCTTGTGATACGCTTTATCAGTCTCTGAGTCTCTAACGCAGCTAGAAATAATATATTTCTTTGTGATAATATTATAAGGATATTTTATCGCAGAGTAAGTGCGTTGAATGGAGACTTATTCTATGCATTAAAAATGTACATACTAATCGTAAATGCACTATGGCCCTCTCGCACTCTTTATGCCACAAATCATGTTAATAAATATAATATTGGAATTTGAAATACTTTACACTATAGAAATGTATGACATTGATGACATTGAGTGTTTGCACAATTTAAATTTTAATGTATATACTAAATATTAAAAGACTAATTGTAAAGTCAAAAACGATGAAAAACAGAACAATATAAAAAGAATATTAGATTAAAAGTAAAATAATACCATCAACTATTTTTCTATACACCTTCCTTCTTATTAATTATTGTACCCTAGACGGGGTGAGTTGATTTGACTTTCTAATGTTTTAAAATATATTTAATTATATTACTTAGAACTTATGATTAATCTTATATATTATATCTGTAAAACAATTGTATGACGAACGCTACTTTTTTCGAATTTGCATTATTCATATAATAGTAATAATAATTATATATATATATATAACATGATAATACTTCATTATTATTATACTATAATATATATAAATTATATATTTAATAGTATATAATTAATTAATAGTATATTAACTATATATATATATATATATTATATAATATATTACTTAAATATTATAATTACATTTATATATATATACTAATATATATATTACATTAATATACTTATTATACTCGGAGAGGATGCTCGAAGGTGTTCGGATACGCGTGGGGGTGTGTTATCATTATGTGGGAGTCCATATAATGAGTTGAAAATAAAATTCCTCCATAAGCGTATCTGGGGGTTATACAATCCCTATCACACTATATATAAAGTTAGTGCTGTGTTGTAGTGTTGTAGTGGTTGTATGTTAGATGAGTGAGGTTAGTAGTGTTGATGTGTTTGATGTAGTGTTTGTGAGGCTGTGTAGGTATGATTAGTTAAACTGAGGGCATAACGTTATCGGTTTATAAAAAAATGAATATTTTTTTTCATTATATATTTATGGGATCTTATATATTAATATATTAATTATTATTATTTAAATTATTTATAATTTTTAATTATTATATATTATGATATATTAATTCATATTTTTATAATAATTTATCAATTATATTTTATTAGAAAATTAAATATTAATAATTATAATTACCTTTAATATTAATTATAATTCAATAATTTAATCATTTAATTAAATTTTCAATTTTAATATCATAATATTATTTCATATAAGTTTAAATATTCATATTATATTCAAAATGAAAAATTATTATTCATATGCAAATTATAATGATTTCATTATACATTAATATTAATTAATATTACTTTTTTTTTATTATTATGTTTAACCTTAGACTAAATATATTTCCACAAGTACCTTATATGTTAAATTGGATCTACTTATGTTTTTATTATTTCTTGCTTAACGTATAATCTAATAAATAACAATTAAAATAACTATTATTTATAAGTAAAGTTAATAATAATATAAAATAAAAATATAAAAATAATATAATACTCTATAAATAAGTATAATTATATAATATTTATTAATGATCTTATTTGTAGGTTAAAACAAAATATTCGTAAGTTCCCATTCACCTTATTTTTCTTTTCTTTCTCTATAATTTATTTCATATTATTCATTATTTATATTGATTATATTTCTTATTCATCATTTGTTACTTTTTTTCTTTCTATTATTATCCTACTTTACAAATTTTTGAAAGAAGATATCAGAAATTAATATAAATCATCTACACGGGTTTTGGTTAAATTATAAAAGGATTATTATTGTAGCTATTATATAAAAGTTCTATAACGTTGAGTAACTAATTATATATTACCTTATTATTAGGAATTTGAGATAACTAAAATATGTATAATAATGGTAGAATTATATAAATACTATGAATCTAATTAAATATAATGTTGCATTTATATATATATAATAAGTTCTATTAATATATAATTAATAATATAATACATAATAATAATAATAATAATAATATAATATATAATCATGTAACTAAATAAATAAATAGATAACAATTAATTGTGATAATAATTATATAGTTTATATAAATTAATATAAATTTAAATAGACTACTTAATTGTATAAATAATAATAATATTAAATAATAAGATACTAAAAATAATAAAATATAATAAATAACTATATTAGTAAATAATTTTAAAAGATCCCAAGAAACTATCAAATAGTTAATTTTAAAATATCTGAAGAGAGAGTAAAAATAGATAATATTTATTAAAATACCAGAATAATTAAATAATAAATAATATATATAAATAATAATAATTAAGATATAATATATAAATTATAAATATAATTATAATAATAATAATATATAATAATAATATATTAAAATGAATAATACTTACAAATTCTCGTCATAATAAAGTAACTTTTTAAATCAATAATAAATTAAAGTATATTGAAATATTATATGATATAATAATATATAAATATATTATAATTATAAATAATAAATAATATATAAATATATATAAAGTATATTAAATAATTAATATTATCAAATCCGATTCATTTAATTATTAAAATTAGTATAATGCCGTATACCTATATATTTATCTATTGTGTGCTTATAGTTTCAGTAATTGAATTATCTATTATATATTATAATTTTATATTATATCAGATTTAATATACATTTATTATTATATATATTTTATTAATTATTATATTAATTATTTGAATTCTTATTTAATTAATTTATTTATTATTATTATTTAATATGTTGTTTTAGTTTATTTATATTAATATATATATAAATTTGTTTTGATCAGACTTCCTTGTATTTTTATACCTTTTAAGAGTATAATTTTTCGTTTAATAAGGTAAATATTTGTTTCCGTTCGAATCAATGTATTGCTTTCTCTTCTTTCTATATCTCCTATTATCTCTCTCTTATTATATATATATAATTATATTTATACTATATATATATTTTATTATCTATATCTTATTAATATTCATATATCGTCTATCATCTTCTATATATATCTACTCTCTTATCTCATTCTATCTCATATTCTATAATTAGTTATATCTATAGTACCTCTCTCTCCATGATTCTCTACTCTAAATCTTCCTAATTATTCATATTATAAATATATTATATCTATAGTATAATTATATTACATATATACTATATATATTAATTAAAATAATATATATTAATATTATATAATAATATATATATATAATTTAGTTAAATTACTTACAATTAAATATTGGTCAAAACTCCGTATTGAAATATATAGTAATAGTGTATGATTACAATTATATTGTTATAATATTATAGAAATTGTACTAAATCAAAGAAATCTAGAAACACATATGTATCTAGAAAAATATAACATTTACTATAATATAATATAATCATATTTTATTATATTAATTTTTTACTATTCTTACAGAAAATGTATATAGTAAATATAATATATATACTGCTAAAATAAATATCATTAACATATATATATATATATATATATACTAATAATAATACTATATATATATATATATATATATTTATATATCTATATATATGTATAATATATATATATATGATAATATATATATTATATAGTATATATAATATATAAATCATACATAGATCAATTTGCTACATTTAGTTATACTATATTATATATATAATATATATATATAATATATATATATATATACGTTATATATTATATATATAATATATATATATATTCTAAATAATATATATTATATATATATATTAATAAATATATATATAATATATAATATTAGTACATATTAAATTTATCAAATCGTTATTTAAGCCTTAAATATATCAGTTTTTAGTTTTAAGACAAAATTAATATATAATATTATAGATGTGTCTAATCTCATTTGCAATATGTTTTTAGCATATATATCGAGCGTATATACGGCATTCGTGGATTTACCAAAAATAATACAACTTTGGTTCGGATGACTAATAGAAGTAGGTTTTGATGGGATGTTGGTAAGGAAACATTATTAGGAATTCTTTAGGTGGAAGAGATAAACCTTGATAAACGTATATTGTGGCGAAATGGTGTGTATATAATTATATTATGCTAAGGTGAGTATGAACGGAGGTAACAATAATATATTATAGATATATGAAATTATATATGAATGCATATATATAAATATACATAAATCATAATACTAATAAGAAAATCTAGATCTAAAAAGTATTTAAATATTTTCGGGTAATTACGTATATATATATATGTTGAGTAGTAATATATATATTTAAAAGTGGGAAGTCGGTGTTTTATGCTTATCATACTTA
>JABUQX010021578.1:5000-7500 GCA_015478945.1 Trachelipus rathkii
GCATTTTCTAAAATGGGTCATTTGTTCAGTGCATTGTGCCCATTGCCTTCATAAATGCCTCCTCCAAAAACTGGGCATTTATAAAATTATCAGTAAAAGATGAATTATTGACAGCATTTGAAAAAAAAAATTCAAAATATAGTTATTTCATTTATCGCATTTGTATTTATGTATTGTATTTGTATTTATATATCATCATCATCACCCACCTTCCCTCCCCAAGACTGAGGTTAAGTGCCAACATGCACCGGAAGCAGAAAAGTAGTAGAAGAATATGACGCAAGTCGAAAATTAAGCACAGCCTTACAGTCCCCTTTATACCTTTTAGTGAGACTAGTTGACAGTAGAAAATCCACCTAGAGCTTCACGGGATCGCAAACAGACCCTCACATTGGATCATCGTCATAACATTAGAAATACGTTAGAAATATAAAATTGAAGTTGAAGCACTATGGGCTTGTTCAAGGACGTCCCAGTCAACATCAGAATTCCAATCACCAAACAAATTGGTTCATGCAAATCCACATAAGCAATCCTAGGCTTGTCATAATTTCTTCATATTATACAAAAAAAAGTCTAAAACAATGCTCATGCAAATCCACAAACATCCTAGGGTTGTCAATAACTTATCACATAGTATAGCACCACAAAGTCACAACTAAAAGACAAAAAAACTATAGCCTAAAGTATCTACCACCTACACTCGCAAGTTGTAATAACTTTATTACGTAGACATGCAGTTTAGAACCTTGACTAAATTATGTAACTAAAAAACCAGTCTAATTTGGCTTTACTAAAAGTATAGCTATAGACACAATCAATACCATTCATATTACTATCACAAATCCTTCTTAAATAGTTGGCACGAGTCATCTCCGAACAACCTCCTGTGCTAATTACAATTCAAAATGTTACAACCCTGTTCTGGACAAGAATGCTTCTTACATCAAGGATAGCATGCTTTCTTCTAATTCTTCTTACTTAGCCCTGTTCTCCGTCGTGCTCTACTAAGCAAATATTAATTGGTCTCTGTAATTATAAATAGATTGTAAATATTTTGTAAGACTGTAATCATATGCCTATCTGAGGATTGCTTTTCTACAGAAATAACATTCCTAAACTGCCTTCAGCTCTCTCAATAAGTCTTACTCCTCAACCCTAGGTCTAGAAATCAGCTTTTGTGTCTCTACATTGCGCTTTCTCTAGCATATCTAAGTCTTTAAATAAAGGATGCAAACTTGTGCACAATACTCTTATCATACTGCCTACATAGGCTATTTTATCAGTTTCCTGTCATAACTTCTTGCTCTTTGTGAATCATGCATTACGGATTTATTCATGCCCAGCATCTATTAGTTTATTTTGCTCCAGAATCAACTGATTAGTCTACTTTTCAATTCTGCTTATAATTACACTACAATTTTTCTGTCACAGACTCAAGCCATAATTCCCATTACCTCAGTAGTTAAAACTTTTATTTGAGAACCCTAGGTGAATTTTCTTAATTCATTAATTATTTTGCAACTTATTGCAAGCACCAATCAAATTTTATCAAGGATTATTTGTGGAATATTTTTATACATTCCTTCACTATTCCTCTACTGAGGGTATCGCCACTTGCTAATCATGCTTAAGCTTTTAAAACTTTACATTTAAGTCATTGGTCAGAAACATTCATATTAGGATAAAGTTTGAGTTACGATGCAGGACAATAGTTCCCAGGCACTGAACCTTATGGGACACCACTCTTCACTATTTCCATGATGACCATCTCCATTTAGTTTGTACACACTGTTTTCTATCCACAACCACTCTTTTAATCCACATGTACCAACTTCCAACTATACCACAATGCCAAATCACTTCTTCATACAGGCCTTATGCGGGGTCACATTTTTAGCCCCTCACAAAACCCGGCAATTCACTCCTATTATGAACCTTTCTTCTTGCCTCTTCCAAACTCACATTTTCTCTTCCTCAAGGTATTCTTTTACTGAACTCAATCCATCTTCTTCAGTCCTCCTCTAGCCGGTCGATTTTCCTCACACCTCTACTCACTCATAACAGGCCGCTTAACCATATCGACTATCTTCCATGTCTTTTCCACATGACAATCCATCTCAACGTGTATTTCTTTATTCTCTCATTTACCCTTCTCACTGCGCCACACAACTCTCTAATATGCTTCATTTTCTCATTTATTCACATCTCACGCCGAACACGTTCGTATAATTGTCCATCTGAAACATTGAACCCTTAGAGCTATACCTCTTATTCACAGACCATACGTATCTAACACAGGTAAACAACATAGCCCTCATGTTAAACCTAGCGTAACTCAAGACTTAATCTTTTACATTCAAGAAAGGATTTGAATTGCTGCCATCCACCTTCCTGCCATCACAACTTTTCTACTAAAGTCTGCATCATCCGTTCCCCTTTTCATCCAAATATATACTATTTGTTGTAAATTCAGCCACTTGTCCACGCTGCTCACCAT
>JABUQX010021578.1:12500-15000 GCA_015478945.1 Trachelipus rathkii
TTTTATAATTTATTTTCTTTTAAGCTGTAATGTTAATAATTTTATAAACCGTTTTCTTTTCAAATGTTTCAAATAATTTAATACTTTATATTTTCCTTTTCAATGTGAACTATAAATTTTTAAAAGTTTTAATTTTTATTTAAACTAAAAAGCTATATTAAAAAGTGTTTCATTGATATTTTCTTTTAATATTAAACTAAATTTTTTTATACTTAAATTTTTTATTAAAATTTTTAAAATCCTCAGGATGCTGCTGTGACTACCCTGTTTACAGAATTGGTTGACGAACATAAGTCACAGTTTGTCTCCATAACAGATTCTTTGGTTGTGGCTGTATCTGAGTCTGGCACCTT
Organism: Trachelipus rathkii; assembly: GCA_015478945.1. NCBI lineage: Eukaryota > Metazoa > Arthropoda > Malacostraca > Isopoda > Trachelipodidae > Trachelipus > Trachelipus rathkii. The sequence continues at coordinate 12,854 of JABUQX010021578.1, forward strand.
TGTTGGTAACCCTTTCAATCTCCCAGGCCAAATTAAGTGTGTCCCACACTTTCAATTTAATACCCAGCAAGGATGCAAATGCCGCACTGAAAAATGTAATATTCAGGGGGCCCTATAGGGCTGCCATGGCGAAGGTGCGTGCCCTCTAGAATCTGCAAGATCGCAACACTGATTCAGTAGACGGAATACACGATGAGATTAAGAGGAGGCTGGTTATTCTCAACGCAACAAGATGGAATTCCACGTATGACTCTGTACTGGTTCTCAAAACAACCCTAGAGACAAAGAGACCTGCTCTCCACGGAGTTATGACCCAGTTAATGGTAAAGAGCTTTTATGATCAGGATATCGACATAATGAAGGAGTGTACCAAGCTAATAAATTGCTAATAATATGGTTATAAAATTATTACTAAAATTTGGTTTATCATTTTTTATACTTAAATGTTCATTAAAAATTTCTTAAAATATACTATTTCTTCATTGTTTATTTTCATGTAATGTCACCTGTGGCTACTGCTTTTGAAAAGATCCAATCCAAGGGGAGAGCCAAGCTTATCATAGGAATTTACCCCCAACAATTGCTAAGACGGTTTTTAAGCTCAAAGATTTACAGTCAACTGACCTCGTTTACTGCAGCCCCTTGGTCAAGGGACTTGCAGGCATTGAAAAATATTTTAGATCATTCTTGAAGACGAAGAACGCCAGTGCGCTGCCATCATCCACCCAGATTTCGCATCTCTGGTTAGAAAAGTTATGATAGCAACAAGTGCAAAGGTGAGAAAAGGTATTGGAAAAAAAGTTGAGGAGGCCCTTAGGCAACATTCTGGCTAAGCTAAGGTGGGAAGCAACAGTGGAGAAAGCAATAACGATGCGATGAAGAGGAATATGACATTTTACATGCTGTTACGCAGAGACAAAAGAGCAACAGAAGCCAAAATCATTCAAGGGAAAGGGTCCAAGACTTGGTTAAGACCTGGCTAAAAGCCACCTCCAATCACTTGCTACCGACGCTGCCTTCTTGGGTGAACAGATATTTGTGGACTTGCTTATGAAGTACAATACAGTCATTCCCTCCATCGCTGCCGTGAACGTTTGTTCGCTTATTGGGCCGCAGTGATATTTGAAGAACAAGAGGATCAACCATGTGTCTGAGAAAGTTTTACCTTTATGCATCACATGAAAGCCAAAATGAAGAATGATAATAAGAGGAATAATTAAATTAAGAGTATATTTGCCTATATATATATATATATATATATATATATTATATATATATAATATTTATAATATATATTTATAATAAATATATTATATATATATATATATATATATGTATATATATGGTATAGTATAATATATTATATAATATATATTATATATATATATAATACTAGTATATATACTATATATATATATATATATATATATATATATATAATAAATAATATATAGTATATATATATAATGTATTAATATTAATAAATTTTGTGCTTCTGCCGCTATATAGTAGTTTAATGTTCCATTGTTTTATTTACCATATTTCTTGGCGCTAAGGTGATAAATAAAAATTTCAAGAAGCTGAAGCCTATAATGGTATCACATTTTTAGCTTTTCAGAGTTATAAATCCACATTCTTAAACTAATAAAAAATTGTTACATAATTAATTAAGTGTTGAGCTTTTTTAATAGGTGATTCTATATAAAAAAAGAAATAATAATTAATATTAGTGACGGAAAAGCGTTAATTTCTTTGCGAATTAAACGTAAAACCGTTATGACATCGTTAAACATTTCGTTAACGGAATTATTAACGACGTTAACTTAGTTGATTAACGGGCCCAGTATATATATATATATATATAATATATATATATATATATTATATATATATATATATATATATATATATATATATATATATATATATATATTGAAAATAATTGTATGTTTTTGAAAAAGGGAAAAAAAATCTTGTTTAAAAATTCAATTGGTTGTTTTTGAGTACTTAGTAATATAAATATTTTGGCTCTAAAACATTAATATAAATGATACAAATAACTAAATAATCAAACAAAATTTAAAATATTTATTTTAAAGGTTAAAAAAATATACCAAAATAAAAACATGTTGAGTAGGGAAAAATCA
>JABUQX010021578.1:20000-27500 GCA_015478945.1 Trachelipus rathkii
ATCCCTTTAAAGATGTATGCATCAAATATAATCAAACAATAACCTAGTTTATCAAAATAATGGTTTAAATAAGGTTAAGTAAGCCGTGAAAAATTTGACCAACGTGTACCAACTATGTGATTTTCGAAGAGGTGTACCTGAGCAGGGTTAAACCCGAACTTAAACACTATGCTCAATCTTACATGCGTTCCACTGGTAAAGTCTGAACCATTCACCTTTTTTTTATTATTTTCTTACATTTCTTTGTCTTGCCTAGTATCAAACGCTGTCCATCACGAAACATCAGCCATTAAATTGGTCCTGGTTTGTAGTTTCTCAAGCACTGGTAGAATTTGACACTCATTTGGCCTTAATGTGCTAAAGGAAACATAAAAGAAAGATAACAGCTGTTATTTTTATGCTTGCTGTTTGTAACTATACCTACTATATCTCTGATTTGGTCACTACTTTGATTACAGTTGGCTCTAAGCGATTACCTTAAAAAAAGTTATCCTAATTCTCTGTAATTATTTAAATTTCAATCACCACGCTCAATAAATAAAATAATTGTAAAGTTGCTTCACCATGTGAAGTCATGTTAGCTGGTGAGCAACTGGAACAAGTATCTAAGTTTAAATATTTTAGATATATGTTGGATTAAAAAGGAACGGATCGTGCAGAATGTAGTAGGAAAGTTATGAATGGTAGGAAGGTGGCTGGTGCAATTAAATCCTTGGTGGAAGTGTAGGGACTAGTCTTGAGTGCGCTAGGGTATTGCATGAGGGTATATTGTTACTTGTATTAATGTAGTAGCGAAACTATGGTCTGAAACTAAAATATAAAGTGGTTTTCTGTTCAGAGGTACAATCTTAGGGAGTGTAGCGCTGAGAAGAATTTTTTAAACAGAGAAATCGAACGCATTAAGGCAAGTGGTTCTCAACCTGGGTTCGATCGAAACCCATAGGTTCGGTGAGACAGTCTCAGGGGGTTCGCCAGAGGGCACGTATATGTTGAAGACATAAAATAGAATGAGCACTGGCAAATTGACAATACAAAAAGCGTTCAGAGCTCAGCTTAATTTACGCACACAAAATTATATATAAGATATAATATATATTAATATATATTATATATATATATATATAATATATATATATATATATATATATATATATATATATATATATATATATATATATATATATATATATATTATATATATAATATATATATATATTATATTTTATTATATATATATATAATATATATATATATATATATATATATATTATATATATATAATATATATATATATATATTAAGGAGAAAAAATGCACATCATAATTTACGCCTTCATTATTGGTCACTTGGCATTGCACAAAAATTGTTGCCATGTATATTTGAAAATATGCTAAAAAAAAAAAAATTAAATTCTTTTTTTTTTCGCGCGGTAAATATTTTTCCTTTTTTTTTTAAGTGAAAAATTAAAAAAATTAAAAATATAACCTTAAATGTATAAAAGTAAAGCTAAAACGAATAAAAAAATAAAAGTTTTGACTCCTTCATATCTTGGGAATTGGAACGATCAACGAAGTTGAAAATACTCCTGTACATCATTGGCTGCAGCTAATCACGCGACATAGCTCTCAGTCAGTGGCGGCTCATCTTAATGGGCTACGGGGCTGCTGCCTCTCCAAATTAAAAATGCCAGGCATAGGATGTTGATGGAAATATAAAATTTTGTCAAATAAAAGTGAAAAGAAATTTTTTTTAAACAATTTAATACATAAAAAAAAACAGTAATTAACAAAGAAAATAAGAAAAGAATGCTTTTTGCAACAGCAAATTTTATGTACGATATTTTTTTCAATATATCCAATACTATAAAATTGGGGCTCCTAATATTGCAGCTCAAAAAAGACCAACTTTATTATTTAAGACAAATACAGCAACTTAACAAGAAAACGAATACCAAATTCTTATAGTAGTTTTTAGCAAGTTGCCAGTTTGGCTTTTTTGAATTTTATGGCAACTTACCAGATTTGTCTCATATAAAATTGCATTTCAAATTTGAGGGAGTTGCTAGTTGTCCTTTAATGTCCTTCTGTACATATAAAAGACATATATTAAAGACAAATAAAAATCAGTTTATTATTAGGCATCAGAGAGATTGATGTGTGGTTTTTCTTTGTTTTTTTTGGTGTTGAAAATTTAATTGCATATATGAAATAAATTATTTATTTACAGAAAAAAAATAATACATTTTATATGAATGCTGATGATGATGATGATGTGCATGTACTTGTGATGTTAATTTGAAATGTGATCCCCAAATATTGTTAAAATTGCGTGTATTTTTAAAATTTATGTTAACATTTAAGGGAATAAAGTTTTATTTCTAATTTTGCTCTGAAACCTTCAAAGAAGGGTAAGCCTCCCTTCCCTATTGGCGATTTTCGTACCAACAGCTCCGGTTTCCGACGTGCCTGGCGTTAAGAATTATATTATAGATATTATATATATATGATATATATATATAATATATATATATATATATATTTATTATATATATATACTTATTTATATATATATATTATATTTTATTATTTATTTTATACATATCACCATTCAGCATGGTTTGAAGGTAGTATTGGGGAGTGATAAAAAATTAAAAAATATCACCACTGGTGATATTTTTTAATATTTATCACTCACCAACACCACCTTGCAACCATGTGATAATAATAATGATATTAATAAATAAATAAATTAAATAAAATATATTATATATATATATATATATATATATAGTATAATTTATATATATTATAATATTATAATTATATATATATATTATAGAGAGAGAGGAGAGAGAGAGAGAGAGAGAGAGAGAGAGAGAGAGAGAGAGAGAGAGACCAAATCCTAGATAAGCAGGCAATGACGTTTTTCGTATTTGTTTCTAAATTGGACATCTCTACAATACAATTTATTTTTAGGCTTTTGCTTTATTTACCGAATGTGTTCGAATGCATGCAATCGATATTAAAAAAAAAGTCCTATAATTTATGCACACATTTACACATAAATATAAAAAATTAGGTAATAGTCCGTTTGAGGATAAGAACCCTTATTGAAATGTTAGCCATGGTGAGCGATGAAAATTTAGGATCAACATTTTCAAATATCACCAGACTACTACAAATTTTAATTACAACTCCGATGACGACGTCAGAAGCAGAAAGATGTTTCTCGACCTTGAAGAGAATAAAAACTTTTTTACGTAGTACCATGGGCAACGAGAGATTGAATGCATTAGCGATGCTTTCAATAGAAAACGTAATGGTCTGTAAAATACCAGATTTCAATGAAAAAGTAATAGAAAACTTTTCTACATCAAAAAGTCGAAGAGCTAATATTATTTTTAAATAAGAATATTAGCAGAATAATTAAGGTACGTTTGATATATATATATATATATATATATATATATATATATATATATTATAATATATAATATATAATATATATATATAAGTATATTATATATTATAGTATATACTATAGTATATATATAATAACTTGCAGCCCCTCCATGCCAAGTTTACACGAGCCGCCACTGCTCTCAGTTATCAACTTGGCGTGTATAGTACGTGACGTGATTGTGTAATTTTTATTTCTTTCCAAATATTTCAATGCCTTCATGTTAACCATGTCGACAAAAATTAGAAAGCGGTGTGATCAATAAGTACAATATGGATTCACGTGTATAACGGAACGAGATGGGAGTCAGCATCCTCAATGCATGATTTGCAATGCCAAGTTGAGCAATTCTAGTTTAGCACCGGCAAAATTAAAGGAACACTTTCTACAGCTGCATGGAGATGGGAAATACAAGAACACAACGCTCACTGAATTAAGGCGAAGGGGGCTAGATTCGATGAAAAGGCTACTATCCCTGTTCTCGGTTTTGTACCCATTGACCAACCCATCCTCACATCATCGTACAAAGTTGCATACCTGATCGCAAAGCAGGGCAAACCACACACCATTGGTGAAACACTCGTAAAACCAGCTGCGTTGAAGATGGCGAATATTATGCTGGGAAAAGCTGCTGAAAATAAGTTATCCCAAATTCCTCTTTCAGATGACACCATCAGCAGAAGAATAGATGACATGAGCGTTGATATCTTGACTCAAGTAGTTGCAGATTTGATTTCAAGCCCACTAAAATTCAGCCTCCAACTCGATGAGACCACCGACGTTTCCAATCTAAGCCAGCTTGTTGTATTCGTTCGCTATTTGAAAGATGACGTGATAATGGAAGATTTTTTATTTTGTAAGCCTCTTACAACAACAAGTAAGGCAGCCGACGTGAAGAAGCTTGTGGATGACTTCTTCAGAGACAACGATCTTTCGTGGGATATGGTTTCAGCAGTTTGTTCGGACGGAGCTCCTGCCATGCTGGGACGAAACTCTGGTTTTGGTGCGTTGGTGAAAGGCGATGCACCACATATCATTGTTACGCACTGTGTTCTTCATAGGCATGCGTTGGCAACAAAAACCTTGCCTTCAAAACTGGCAGAAGTATTAAAAATTGTAGTGGAATGTGTGAACTATGTGCGAAATAGTGCTTTGAAACACCGGATATTCAAAGAGCTGTGTAATGAAATAGGATCTGAATTCGAGGTACTTCTGTACCATTCTAACGTTCGGTGGTTATCTCGGGGAAAGGTGTTGAATCGTGTTTTTGCTATGCGTGTGGAATTAGCCCTGTTTTTGCGAGAGCACCAACATTGTCATGCAGATTGCTTTGAAAATTCTGAGTTCATTCTCATTTTGGCGTACATGGCCGATATTTTCAATGTGCTCAATCATCTCAATCAAGAGATGCAAGGCGGTGAAAGTCAACATCATCGAGCGGAAGAAAACCTGAAGTGTTTTTCGAATAAAACTACCTTTATGGAAACGACGAATAGAGAATGATAACTTTGCAAACTTTCCCCTGCTGGACGACTGTGTAACTAAGATCGAAGATGTGTCTGGAATTGGAGATATTTCTGTACCCGGGGAACTGAAGCAAGCAATTGCTATGCACTTAGATGAGCTCGCAAAGTCTCTCGACGGATACTTCCCTACCAGAGAGTCATATCCAGCATGGGTGAGACAACCAATTCAAGTTTTTCAGTGTTGAGACAGCAGATGTCAATGATGAATACCTCGAGGAAATCATTGAACTTCAACAAAGCCAGGTTCAACAGCAACTCTTCAGAACAACAACGCTCTCAACGTTTTGGTGTCAACAAATCGGTGCGTACCCTCTTATTGCTAAGAAAGCTCTTGAGATACTCATACCGTTTGTTACAACGTATCTTTGCGAGCAATCATTTTCGAGAATGGTAGACATAAAAACGAAGAAAAGGAACAGGCTTTGTTGCGAAAATGATATGAGAGTGGCACTTGCCAAGGTGAAGCCCCGCATTTCTAAACTCGTCATGGAAAGGCAACAGCAAAAGACACATTGAAGGTAAGTAAATATTCATTGAATTCATTGTGTACAACTGATGCATGGTTCATTATATATATATATATATATATATATATATATATTATATATAATATATATATTTTTATAAAAAAAAATATATATATACTATATATATATATATATATATATATTATTTATTATTTTATATATATTATAAAATATAATATAATATATTTTATATATATATATATTTTATATATATATATATATATATATATATATATATATATATATATATATATAATTAATTTGAAAAAATCATATTTTATTTTTCCAATTACGAAGGGTTCGGTGAATGCACTTATGAAACTTGCAGGATTCGGGACCTTCAAAAAGGTTGAGAACCACTGCATTATGGAGTTGTGTGGTGTGAATAAAGGCGTAAATAAGAGAATAAACAAGAGTACATTAAGATAGTTTGGTTATATGGAAAGGATGGATGATAGTCGCTTGGTTAAGCGGATTGTATAGTGGTGAGTTTGCTGGAAATCGACCGGCTGGCGAGACCGAAGGAAAAAGTGGATTGAGGCCGTAAAAGAATGTCTGAGTGATAGGAATGTTGATGTGGAGCAAGCGAGAAGAATGGTGCATGGTAGGAGTGAATGACGTGGTTTTTCGAGGGAGTGTGGCTGTGGGCTTGGCCCAATGGATAAACCAGGCTTTTGACGAATTACCACAGTGGGTGACTGTCACGGCGTGTGAAGCTCCAGGGTGGATTTATTCCGTGACTCTTTCTCACTTAAGGGTATGAGGGGATGGTGTGGGGTGGGGGGGGCTTTCCTTATGACTTTACGTTCATTATACTTCTTACTACTTTTCTGTTGTTCGGTATGATACGCCACCTCAACCCAATCAGGGGATAGGAGGAGATGATATAACTGTTAATATATAATATATATATATATACTATATATATATATTATATATATAAATATTAATATATATATATATAATATTATTATATAAATTACATTTATTAATATGTATTAATAAATTGAAAACCCTTTTGTCAAATAATCTTTATAAACTAGAAAGATCAAATTAATCCATTGAAAACAATAAAAATGTTAATAATTGTAATATCGATGAGAAAAAAGTCATTCTTCAATACCGAAGATTAGGATTCTGAAATTATCCATCATAACTTCTTCTCAATCGGGATTTTTGGCGGGGAAACTTTTTCTCATGATTTTTATTTCCTCTTTATCCTTTTCATTTTCGATACGGTATGCCGCTATAATTTTTAATCCTAGAATACTCGAATATCTTACACACCACCCTAGTTTAATAGTCTTGAATGTGTTAATTAAAAAGTTAGAATCATAGTCTGCATTTCACGTCGGGTTACAGAAACCAAAAAAAATTTTTAAAAAGAATTTATTTTGGGGCAAAATCAAGCTCTGGCGCTTTTTTATAAACCGTAATTTCCGCACATTCTGAACGAGAATAGAGAAAACCGCTGTGAGAAGAATATAGTTATCATTCAGATACTTCAGATATCGTACAAGTTATATCCAAATCAACTTTTAAGATTTTGTTAAGATATTAGGCTAACATGCTATTGTAACGAAGCTGCTTAGATATGTATCTATATTTTGTTCTTAACTTTTGAACTGCTCTTACCTTATATTTTGATTTCAAAGAAGAGCACGGGGTCCAAACAATCCGTTGCAGAGCCAGCAAGATTTCAGTTATACATATATATTTTATCCTTCCTTGATGTCATTCTTTTACCACGTTAAATATTTATCGTGGAATCTCACTTCCTGCCTTTTAATAGATCAAAAAAAAAAAATTCAAAATTATCTTAGATAACGTTGAGATATTAAAGCCTTAATGTTATGTTCACAGTTTCCCAGAACTATTTGAAGATAGCTGTAAATCTGTTGGCAAGATTCATATATTGCAGGAGGATTTCTAAGAAGGTGACATTTTTTTTGAAGGTGTGGATCTTAAATTCTTATCTTCGGGCATCA
>JABUQX010021579.1:0-78013 GCA_015478945.1 Trachelipus rathkii
TATCCCTTCTATGCTCTTATAAGCTGCGGGTAATAATGGACATTTTTGTTTGTCCAAGGCATGGAAACACCTGGTGGATACCAGACTTGTCTCTGCGCCTGTATCAACAAAAGCTACACAAGCCTCTATTTGAGGTTGATCTTCAATGGTCACTCTCAAAAGGAGGGTTTCTTCTGGCGCTCTAATCATGTTGTACTTTATAACCTTCTCCTCTTTTACTTCAACTTTAACTACACCATGCTCTGGAGAGTTTTCCGTAACTCGTTCTTCCGAAATGGGCTGTATACTACTAATTGAAACCAATGGAAATATCTCTCCAATGCTAGTCTTAGGTTCACACTGAGGATCCTCCTGAGACTCTCCAGGAGCTTCCTCTTTTCTATCGTCGTTTGGACTTTGTACAATTTCTGACCTTTCATTCTCCAACATGGTCTTCCATGTCAGAGTTTACTAGTTTCCCGGTTTGGTGGGACAGTCTTTACCCAAATGGCTACCTTGGCAAAAAGGACACTTAATTTGATTACCGTATTTGTCAGGACAGGCGGCTACTAAATGGCCCACTTCCTTACAACGTAAACACCTATTCTGGGACTCGTAACAATCATCAAAGGTATGTCCTCTTTTCCCACAATATTGACACTGAGGCCTCAATCGACACTGGCTCATTATGTGCCCAGGCTTGTTACAATGAGCACATGTAGGTGCGCTTCTTTGATTCTGTCTATTGTTGCTAGACCTTGACGGATACTGTTGATCTCTAGTCCTGGCCACTGAGGGTCCTGATTCATTCCTATAGAATCCCTGAGTAGTCTGGTTTTGTCTGCCGGGATTATTAACTGCCGCTGATGACGCAACTGTATTAAATTGCGGCGAAGTAACTTCTGCACCCGAGGTCTGTGTCCTCTGGCAACAACACATTCTCAAACTTTCCTTATTTTTCGGCATTGGGAACAAAGAGGATGTCTGCGGTGTTACTTGATAATTTTTAGTCAGGTCCACAACTTCTGGACAAGTACCTTCTTTCTTTCCTTTATTACCCTTAAAACATTTGTCAACAATAGCAACCAGTCTCTCCCAAGGAAGCGGATGTCCCATTGCTGTTTCTGAAGCCGTCATTGTGTCATCTACCCTGTCTTGAATGTTCTCTGGTAAACTTTTGAGAAACTTTTGCCGTACTATAGGCAATTTCATAACATCCTGCCCCGGGAAAGCCTTCTGGGCTAACCCAATTAATCTCAACGCATAAAGAGGGACTGTTTCCTCTTCCATTAAACTTGCATCTGTAAACTGTTCTGTTTCTTTCCTCGTCTCTTTTTCAATTTCACTCTTAAACCAAGCTAACATTTTTCTCTTTACCTCATCATATTCAAATGTTGTTCGAGCTATTATTTTATATACATCCAAAGCTGCTCCATCTAAGTGGTTTCCCAAAAGGGGTACCATACCTTCTGGAGAACCTGGATATTTAGCCAAGCAGTATACTTCATAACGTTGAAAGAATTGCACCATTGTTTCTCCGGTTTCCAGTCTATATTTTCCTGGAGGAATGATGCTATGTGGTTTTCTGTCCCTAGACATATTTTGCATCATGTTTGCCATTGATTGAATCAATTGAGTGTTTTGCTGCATTAGTTCCTTAAAAGTTGGTGAATCCATGGACAGATTTTGCGGATCTTGCACCAGATTTGGTATCTGATCTTGAGCACCTGGATCACTGTTTTGTAAACCAGTTTGCGAACCATTAGTGGTTTGAGTGGTTTGAGAATTCGTCCCAGAAATAGGACTCTTTTCCTCTACCAAAGAATTCATATCATCGGGCATGATGGTGAGTTAATAATGAAATGAACGAATAAGGGTTACTCCCTTGAATCAGAAAAAGAAGAGTGACAGAACACTCAGCAGCAGAGGTAGATATTCAAAAAGAACAACTACGCTCTGCTACCAAATTATGTAACAAGTTTTGAGTTACAATGAGAAAGACAAGTCCAGTACTTACTTTGTAATTAAAAGAAGTCTGGCTCATCCCAAGAGAGGTACGGATTGTAAAGTGATCTTCTTCCGAACTTTCTCCTATGACAGATATCGTAACGGATCTGATCCCCAACTGATGTTTTATTTTTGTGAGTTGTCCCTCAAGAACGACCACAACTACTGCTGAGAATTGAAGTCACAATTAATAATAGAAAATAGAAGGAGAAAACGTGTAAAGCTGCAACCACAAGAACGAAAAAAAACACTCGCCATCAATGATGCAACCACATGCCCTTTGGCAATTTAGATAAGAAAAAGTGCAGCTATGCAATTGGCTTGGCAAACACTAAAAGTGCATAAAAAAAATAAAGCGTTTATATTTTTATAGTTTTCTTTATTTATATATATATATGTATGTTAGTTTAATTAGTAAGGGTTAATAAATGGGGGTTACAAATAGTTTAGAATAATAATAATAATAATTATAATAATAAGTGATAAAGATGATAATAATAATAAATAATAATAATAATAATAATAATAATAATAATAATAATAATAATAATAATAAATAATAATAATAATTACATAAAACTGTACAGTGGGCAACTTACTCTTGTTGCCCTTAGACTTTTCTCAAAAAAATACAAAAAAAATGTATAATTAACTATATATACAAAGTCAAGCAAAGAAAAGAATAATTAATCTTGCAATTGGTAACGGAGCCAGTATTAAACAAGCCCAATAAGGGTTAACTTAGAGTTCTTAATAAATTTTTGTTACAGCAGGAATAGGCTCACCTTAGATGGCTGTGCCATTAGTATAATAAGTGAGTTGTTGGGTGATGGGAAACGATTATACTCTCTACACCAACTCTGCTGATAATTGGGTTCTGTTTGGAGATGTTTTGGTCTTGTTCCCGTGGGTAGTTCCTTTAAAAAAAAGAAACCAGTATAACTCAAGTGTTATGTCGTTGGTTTTAATAAAAAATTCATTTACTATTTGCTGATCATCATAATAAACTTCATAATAGAAAACTCTTTAGGCCTCATAAAAAAATGACAAACAGAAAAAAATGGAAATAATATTAATGAAATTAAGTTTCAACACTCACCCGGTAATCCGGGAGAAATCAAATCTTCCTAATCTTCTTTCTTGTGTAATTCGTTATTTCCTACCTCTGAATTGTGATTGCCCATCAATATATTTCATACTGGGGGGGGAAGAGATTAAGGAAGAGAAACAGTACATCATTTATATATATATATATATATATATATATAATATATATATATATATATATATATATATATATATATATATATATATATATATATATATATATATATATAATATACCGTATATAACACCGCGTATAGAACGGGGCAATTCGGTCACGTGGGGCAATTCGGTGCCAGGGGCCTCAAAATAGCCTATACAATGTTAAATATATCTTTAAAGATGTAAAGAGGATGTAATATTTGTGTATTAGTATTAAATTTTTATGGGAAAGCTTCAACTTAAGTCCCATTAATTTTGTGATTTTTTTTGTCTTTTTCTGAGCATCAGAATATCCGGTCATTATCAGTCTTTCCACTAGGCCAAATGAGGATTTAAAATAATTATACTACAATTAGAGGTTAGTAAGATATAGTACTTAAAATAGTTCATAACCTTAATGGCATCGTTGGAGTCATTCAGGCAAGAGATAAATATGTTATTATAAAATTGTAACTGGGGCAATTCCAGTCGCAGGTTTAAAAATTTGGCGTGGTTCCAATCGGTCGCACATTGAAATCTTTCATTAAATTAAATTTTTTATAACTTTTACAACAAAAGATGTCCGAAATATAAAATGTTTAAAATAATTTTTACACTTTACAGCAAGAATAGGTAGGTAAAGTTTTTCACTTAGGCTTAATTAATTTGTACAAATTTTTTTAAAGCAAGATGGTTCCAACTTACGCAAAAGCAACACGGCAGATACAACGGGATACTCTGATGATGATGTTTGCCAGAGCCCTTAAGCAGTTTTCATTCTTGCATTGGTTCTTACGAAACTTTAATATGCCTAAAACGCTCGGAGTTTGCATTCATTTTGTCAAACAGGCTCCAATCGTAAAAGAACGCTCACCAAATGTAAAGAATTTCCTTAAATTCTGTGTTTAATATAAAATAAAAAAGAATTGCAACGTTACAGAATTAATAATATTACAGTTCGTTTTTGTCAACAGCGCAAAATCGTAAAAAAATGCTGCACCAAACGTAAAGAATTTTCCTTAATTCTGTGTAATATAGGATAAAAAGAATTAAGATAATTCCTTACGTTTGGTGAGCATTTTTTTAACGATTTTTGCAGTTTGACAAAACGAACGCAAACTCGAACATTTTTATTAGTTTTCAAACCCAATTTCTTAAAAATAATATTTGTAATACCATTATGTTAAAAGAGACTAAAACGCTTGAGCTTGAGTTCATTTTTGTCAAAACAGCGTTTGCGTTCAATTTTTGTCAACCATCGCAATCGTAAAAACGCTCAACCCGAAACGTAAAGAAATTTCCTTAATTGCTATATAATACAGAATAAAACAAAGAATAGGCAACCTTAACAGAATTAAGGAATTCTTACGTTAGGCAAGCCTTTTTTTTTAAAGATTTTGCAGTTTGACAAAAACGAACGCAAACTCGAACATTTTATTACGTTTTCGAACGCCAATTTGCTTAAATAATATTGTATACATTGTGTTTAAAAATGAAACTGACTTATCATATTATTAAATAAAACACTTTAATTGAGGATTCTTAGAGATGTGAAAATTGAAGTGGACCGAATTGCCCCGCCCCCGAAAATCGTGGGGCAATTCGGTCCATGTTACTTATCGGCTTCTAACATTAATCCGATATTATATATACAAATACAATTATACTAATTTTACTCCTAAAGGATAACATTAACATATAAAAAAAAAAATTTTGAAAAAAAAAAATAAATAAAGTCTCCATAAACCTTAGCATTTTGAGTACCCCTCATTTTGGACCGAATTGCCCCGTCTTACGGTATATATATTTTTATGTTTAGTGTTTTTGGGGTTAGCTAAAGTATGATAAAACCAGTGTAATTGGTTTTACAATGGAAGCGAAATTATTCAATATAATGGAATCGACAACCCTAAAAATAATTAATTTTTAAAGTTACTAAAACTCTCGCTACCAACCTTTCTCAGTAGATATGTTGTGGCCTCTATCTTATATTGCTAGGATGATTAAGGATAAAGACAGCATGCAAACACGATGCTTCAGAATTTGTAGAAAATAAAACTTCACACAAAAATTCCAGCAGCGCTCAAGCGTACATGAAAAAGATATGCAAGGGATTAGCATTCAGGAATAAAGCAAAAAAAATAAAGGGTAATGCACAGGTAAGATGATAATTACCTTCTTGTTTTAAACACAAATTTATAGCCGCTTTAGCTTGGCTTAGCACACAGAGTTCAAGGCTTAATTAGAACATCATTTATAAAAAGCGAAGCAAATGCAATTTATTTTAGGATGCTTTAGGTCGTTTAATGAGTCAATGTGTGCAATTAGGTTTAAGCAAGTGAGACAAGGGAAGAGTAATACAGTGGGTTAGTGGTTATTAAGGAAGATTAAAGTCAAAGTAGTTGTTTAAAAAAACTTAGATTCTTAGTGACATTGATAAAAGAATGTAGTATAATTGTGGTTTGTATTTAATTAAGTGATAAATTTATTAATAATTCTTTATTTCTTTACAGGACAGTCCCAGCAAGATGTTAATAGGAAGAAGAGTATAGCAATAGAGGTTATTCAGCCACACCAACACCACATCACCAAAGTAGAAATATGAAGGAATGGGTACCCCTTTATGCTTAAAAGACAAAATATTTTAAGGTAAGTATATATATTATTTATTTTCCAGGTTTTTATTTCTTAATTATAATTTATAAGTAAATGTAGTTTATAATAATACAAATATATATTTATTAAATAATAAATCACACCTTCTCACCTAATTTATCTTTATAAGATAAATTGTATATATATCATTCACCTTCTCTCCTTCCCATTAGACAAGAATATGGTTAGTAATTGAGTAGATGATGTAGATGAAGTAAATGGGTGAATTATGTATATGAAGTAATGGTGATGATGTAGATGAAGTAGTATTAGCTAAATGACTTAAATCTTTATTTGTTAATACATGTAAATAACTACTTAATCCTTAAATAATAATAATTTTTACAAAACAGTAGATTTATGTATTTATTGCGTTTTATTATGTTTCTAGCCTGCAGACAAAAATTCATTAATGAAAGCTAGAACTAATTATTCAAACAATATTCAAATAAACTTATTATTAAAGTAACTGCTTTTTCACTGTTCTTTTCTGAGTTATAACTTTTTAAATGAATATTTAGCTTAATACAACACACTAAGTAATAGTTCATTGTTGTTCAATACTTCATATATATCTATACTATATACTATCTTATCATACTATATATATTATTTTCTATCAGTATATATATATATTATTATTATATATTATATATATATATATATATTATATATACTTATATATATATATATATATATTATTATATTTTAGGATGTCGCCGATAGTGAAAAAAGCCGAATACCTAATATTCGGCTAAAGGTATTCGCCGAATAATTACTTCGCCTTCGGCTCAAATCGACACGAAATAGTTATTTTCAAGTTCGGTCATCCATTATAGGATAAAATAAAGTAAAAACTTATACTGCCGTCAACAAAAAGAGGTGAAATTTTTCTTGGATGGACTTTTTGTAGCAGATATGTAGTAATTTGGAGGTGCTGATTCCCAATTATATATATTCTCAAATTTGCTGTATCACATCCCTCGTTTTCATGCAATCATGGATTCCCTATTTTTGCATATTCCTAGGAAATGACAAATTCATGTGCGCACTACGTAGGCTGCTATAGACGTTACTCTGCAATATATCTACAGCTAGCAGCAAAGTTTACTGCGGTCCGATTATAGTGGAAGCATGTGGTAACTTTCAAATCATATAGTTCTATGTACGATGCCAAATGGACTGGATGGTCGTCTATCATCCATCTGAAATTAAGTCGGATGGCCGTCATTGTTCACCAGGGGTGAACTGAACGATTGTATGAGAGTTGTATTGTCCGAAAGTTGTCCATGTAGCTGTTCGCTTCGAGGGTTGTGCAATGTGAAAACGACCTACTGGACATGCACAAAGAGTAACATTATTATCGTAACAGAGAAGCAGAGCCTGCGGAGCCTCTTCCAGTCAAGTGGTAACCTCTATGTATGCCCATGAAGTTGCAGGCCTACTCACTCGCATGTAGAAATCTGTGAAAGGTGGTCCTAAAATTTTAAAGCATACACATATCAAGAGCAGGTTATTTAATTATATTGTTACACAACGCAAACAGGTATGCTTCGGTTCCTAGTAGGGTACTCGGTATGGATGAGAGAGGAGTTTGCAAAAATCAAGACAGTGTGGAGAGGCTACAATATCAGTACATGGATGAGTAAATATGCACGCTCAGACCTCAAAATGCTCCACTTCTCTCTCGTCAGCAAAGCAGCTCGCTTTCACCAAATATCCCTGCTTCCTGTGTCATTGGACAGCCGGGCGGAAAAGGATCACTGGACAAAGAGAATGGGCCACAGAGGAAACCCTTGACGCGAGTGACAGGTGAACATCGTAACGTGAACCATTGTACAGAGAGCAAAACATCATCTTACCTTCCCACTACACATAAAACTTGGATTGATGCAAAACAAATCTGCCCTCAACTATTTCCTGTCGGTGAGTGACCGAAAAGAAAACAAGCTGAAATTTGATGGCCCAACAAATACGGCACACTCTTCTCGGTTGATGCTCCTTGCTACAACAATAACTGCTAGTAAGAGGCACGAGGGTGGAAGATGCTTTTTTAGATGTAAGCAAGAATTTCTGGGCACCATGAAAGCCGCAGCAACCACTAACATTTACACGAACTGCTAGGACAGTTTTCATTCTTTCATAGGAATGTAGAATGAGTTATAAAAAAGTTGCCGGCTATTACATTCTCACCTAAGAAATTTCACGCATATAACCTCGGCGCATGTTAGTGATGAGCAGGGTGAACTTTTTCATCAAGATCTTAAGTTCATGAAGGACGTTAACAGGGCAAGTTGGGATATCAATATGCATGGCCGACTTGTGGAGCTTAATGAGGATATTCCAGACGCTTTATGCCCACAGTATGATCTCTATGAAGAGAAAGTTTACTACCATCGTAGCGTATGTTTACATTAACTAAAATCATTCCTCTCATTATATTCATATTGTTGTTTCATATTACTCTTTATTCATTAGTTGTATTTATATGTTTAAATATATTCTATCACAAGACACTGTATCATATTCATTGCGATTTGTCTCTCCCTTCATATAAAAAAAAATCAATAAAAGTATATATATTATATATATATATATATATATATATATATATATATATATATATATTATATTATATTTATATATATATATATATGTATACGTATATTATATTAATATATATTATATATATAACTATATTATATTATGAATATAATATAATATATATGATATATTATATATTAATATTATAGTATATATATATAAGTTATATATATATATACTATATTATATACTAGTATATATATAATATTATCTATATATATATATATATATATATTATATATCAGGGTGCTATGAGCCAACAAGAGACTAACAGGAGGAAAACAGCGAAAACACAGGGAAAATGAAAAGTGCTGCAGTGCGGAAACAGGGTATAAACAGTGGAAAACACATGACAAATAAAATTATCCTATTTATCATTTCATGTATCATTTTGCTTTAACCCTTAAAGACAAGTATAGTGAGCACATATTGTGACTTCGAAATTTCTCTTAAAAAGGGAGATTTTAAGAAGGCTCAATTGGCCTCAAGGGATGTTAATAAAGGTGTTTTGAGTCTGCCAAGAGAGAAAGTAAAGAGCCACCCAAGAATGATCATTCTATGATTCTCCCTCATCCTAGCTACTTAGAATCCTTAAATCTGTTTGCTCAGCTCTCACAATCATCGCGCATCTACCTCCACGCTAAAAATTTAATTATAGTCCACCACTCCTTATTTCTATTAGCCTAAGAAGATGTATACTTTAGACTTGACTTATTGAATCTTTATAATATATATTATTTATTAAATTTATTCATCATGCCATAGCGCATTTAATTAACTAATTTCTCTTTTTTTATTTTAAAGGAATTGAATTATCATTTTCTCACTTTCGAAATCACAAAGGCATTAAATTGTTTGTCCCCGAAGGTAATGCTTTCTAATAACTCTGAAAGAATTAATATGTGTGCTGAAAAATTCATTGATATCCAGCGAATTGATGTAGTTCGACGGCTGATATAATCACAGAGGATTATGAACTTTTGATATCTAAATTCCTATGTCCTTGAACTTCTGAAAATTTTGATGAGAAGGAAGATAGGCTCGAAATTTTTCATTGAAAATTTTTTAAAATTCGACGTTTCAAAAAAAACACGAAAATTTGTTAACACTGAATTCTTTCATCATTTCATGGGAATGCTTCTGTAGAGAGAGGTTTCTCGACTATAACAAACATTGTTCTAACAAGAAAATCTTGCGTGAAGAGTATATTGCTGTAAGAAATGAAAAATACTGGAGGGGTTCGTTATTGTATTACAAATGAGATGATGGCATACTGCCGCAACGCTTCTTCAGAGTATAAGACATACTTAAAAGAAATAAACTATGTGCGCCAAAGCACACAGATAACTCTGGAAAGGTTGGCAGAAAGAGAAAAGCGAAATTACCAGCTGAATTAAGGAGGCTGAAGAAGTTAAGAGAAAATATTGTTAAAGAGACCAAAAAATAACTTCATATTTTAGAAGAGAAATTATTAAAATTGATAGTCATAACTTTTTTTTTTTTTAAGATTTAATTATTATTATTTACTTATTTAGTTAGAATTAAATAATTTTATTTGTGTGGAGAAAGGAAAAATATTTTTTATTTATTTAGATCGAAGAGAAATGTGCAAATGTTTATTTATATTTGTGTCCCTTTTTTTTTTGCTACACTCTCTTTATTGAATAAGTAAAGAAAAAGCTGGAAAAATCGAAAGAAAAAGCAGGACCTTGGTAAACAGATTTGGCTATGATATTTAAAAAATTAATGATTGTGCTTCATAACTTTGGCCTCTATTATAAAATAATTCGGATAGCTTAAAAACATTTTCAATGCAAATATAAAATTTTCACTTGCAAAATGTCAAATTGTATGAGGTCATTTAAATTTGTGAAATCTGGCCAAGAAAATTTGTTTACTGGGCATGCGTTAGAGGGTGGGCCCTCTAGGAGGGTTTCATTTTTTTCATAATCCTTATGAAGAGACTCGATTCATCGCACTTTTATCAATTTATTTTAGGATTTTTCAAAACATTGACTAATAACAGGATAAAAACAGGAAAACACAGGGAATTTGAAAATTTCAACTTGGTATACACCTTGTAATAATATATATCCCAAAAATTGTGATAGACCCTCTTGTTTTTAGTAAAAATTCATAAAATTTTAACAGAAATCTGCTGTTACACATAATTATCTCACAAATGCAAAGTGTGATTTGCAAAAGACCGATTAATTTTAAAAAAATTGTCAAAAGGGTGTATCTTGCCTAATTTAAAGTATGGACTGGGAGACAAGATAATATATTGGGCTTCCCGCAAAGTGAGCACTAAATGTTGTGGTGTGAATACTTTGCCATTCATGGAGGTCAAGCAGAGGTCCCAAACTTTGTCTCGGTAAGACATCTTGCCATTGTTTTTCGTTTGGGTAGACCCCCCCTGCCTTACCTTATAATTTGAATTTAATGATTTTTTTATTTAAATTAATATATTATATCTTAATATATAATTTATTTACATTTAGACATATTACCATTGATATATGCAATATATTATACTATATTATTATACTATATAAGTATATACTATATTATATATATATATATATATATAATACCTCTAAGTATATATACTTATAGCAAAGTTATACAGAACTAAGTGCGAAACATATCCCTCTGTCCTTTACTTGCTTACGTTTCACGGATTTTCCTAATTATAAATATATATATAAGAACCCTCAAAAAAAATCAAAAAACTCACCATCCCCAACACCCAAAAAAAAAATCAAGTCATTTATTTAGCGATAATATTTTTTATCTTGGCCCTAAACTAAGAGTCAGAAAAACAAAAATTTTATAAAAAAAAATAAAATCGTGTGTACTTTACTTTCCCGCGCTCCCAAACAAAATGACAATGATTTATTTTAACTGAGTTGCACGTGTAATTTGTGATATAGCGCTTAAATATACCAAGTTTAAGATTTTTGGAAAATATTTTGCTGTAACACTTTCGCTTTTCAAGATTCGAGGAAAACACTGGGATATTGAACGTATTTGTCTCTCACATTCGTATTTATGGACTGACGAATTGAACAAAGTCGGTGCAAGTACGGGTCTTACTGCGCTGTCTTCGCGAAGCTCTGAGACAGATTAGGACAGAATTTCTACTGCGCGCTATGCAATGTAACATAATGATCCTGACGGGGTAATCATTATGGCAAGTCTTTACAGAGTTCAAAGGTCGAGATGGCTAACAACTTACACATTTTATGATAATAACTAATTTTAAAAATTAATTAATATTATATCTGCTTCTAAATGAGATCCACTTTCGTTGACCCCCATTTTACATCTCATGAACCCCAAATTTGATATAGCTTTCATATGGACCCTTTGCAGCATTGTTTGTAGACGCCCTCGGGGTCTGATATATGACCACTTTGGAGATGCGAGCTGGTCTAAAGGTAAGATGCTATGCTAAGATTTTTGCGTGCTGCCAGATGGTTGTATGAGAACCACAAACAAACCATTTGATGGCACTCGCTACTTCTGCCTTGTCAATGTAAAAAGATTTTTAAAAAGACATACAATACACCACTTACTAATACCAAATATCTATTTTGTTCACCATAGACCAGTTGAGCCACTTATGGATTTAATTACCTGTGCCTGTTTATTTATTGATAACTACCGGAGATAATAGAGTGGAAAATAATCCGTTTACCTCCTTCTACAGATTACTGAAGGATGTATGCTGCTGACCTCAATAGTATGCAATCTATTGCAGATCCTGGTACAATTGCTATGTTCAGTCAGCCTGAATTGAATGATCTGATAAAAGATTTGTATATGCCAAAGTCTGCTGAATTGCTGGCTTCCAGGCTGAAAGAGAAAGGAATGCTCAGACCTGTCACTAGTGTTTCCTTTTATTGTAACAGAGAAGCAGCTCTGTGAAAGTACTTCCATTTAGATGGTCAACTTGTTTATTGTAATGATGTTGAAGGGATCCTATATATATTATTTATGTCATTATTCAACATGGAAGAGACTTTATTGGCAGTAGTTAAAAACGTTTGAAATGTGGGTTACTGCACACAGAATATATCATGATTCAATTCCATAGACACTCTGTACAATGAAAGAGAGTATGCCAACATCAAAAAATTCTGGATAGAATTGCAATACTATCTTCATGGATGTTTAATTTGTGTTGATTTGAAAATGATTAATTTCTGCCTGGGCAGCAAGCGAGGTTATACACCGAAGTACCCTTTAGTTTCTGTGTTTTACTGGGACAAGTAAGGGCTAACATTAGAACACTGTGTGTCCCTGGTGACAAAGACTTAGCCACAAGACATCAGCCGGACGCTCCTGGGTTTTCATAGAACATCTAAGAATGAGGCCTTTAGGTTGATAAGGAATAAAATGAGGATTTTCCTCACTGCACATAAAACTTGTGTTAACGAAGCAATTCGTCCA
This sequence comes from Trachelipus rathkii, assembly GCA_015478945.1. Classification (NCBI taxonomy): domain Eukaryota; kingdom Metazoa; phylum Arthropoda; class Malacostraca; order Isopoda; family Trachelipodidae; genus Trachelipus; species Trachelipus rathkii. The sequence goes on from JABUQX010021579.1 coordinate 12,946, forward strand.
ATTTCAATCTTTCTTAAGTCTCAGTGCGAAGAAGAAAAAGGCAGGAATATTTGATAGCCAGCTGCAAATAAGAAAACTCATCCAATTGATCCAACACTTTGGTTACAACAACACAACATTGACTGCAGCAGCAGCTAGAGACTACTGTGAGATGCCAATTCTCTGATGTGGTATCGGAAATTCCTTTGGGAAATAGGAAACAGTCGGACAACCTACCGAGTAATGAGGAGCTGCTCTTGAGTTTTAAGCACATTGGATGTACGAATTGGAGCATCAAAAGGTTCACTGCTTACATGACCTTGGACGATTTCAGAGAACTGGGTCCACGAATGAGTTGAGAGCACAGCTATGCGAAGGACATCGTTTCTACCAGGTCCGCATATTGGGACACCTAACTGGACCAACATTATACTTGCTGGTCCTTGATGAGAGGACATTCCACCAGTATGTACACGGGAGATCCCCGTCGAAAAGAAGAGGTTCAATTTATGCAAAATTTGTAACATCGACATTTGTCAATTTACAATTTATGTACAATATTTCTTAATCTTATTAGCATTTACATGTATCTCAACATGCGTAATAAAGCATTCATTCACATTCTATATGCAATCACTATCACAACTTTGTGCTACTGATCATAAGATGTGATTTCTTCAAATTTATTATTATTATTATATTATATATTATATCTTACCTTAATCTTATCTGTAAGTCTGTTCAAATATTCAAAAAATGATCATAAATTTGCTGTTTATTTGTGACTGCAAAATATGTGATATCTCAAAAGACCTGATGTTATAGACAAAAAGCGCGGATGACAGCTTTGGAATAAGCATCACAGCAATTAACCTTAAAACTTTGTGAAAACCTATATACTAGGAAATGAATGTTGTGACCCACAGTATTACTTAGATCAACGAAAAAATGTATTTTATATGATTATTAATATATTATATTATTATTATTTATATATTATTATTGATTTTATTAGTATTATTATTATTATTACTATACAAATTAGAAGCAAAACCTAGATACTAATGAATTACAGGAAAACTTTCTATGTATTATCACGGTTTTGGTTTTACTATTTTACATCAATTATCTAGAATGAAGTGAACGCAATTTGATTCTTCTTATTGTAAATTTGTTAAAGTTTAAAATATACTTTTTCAATTAATCATCATCGTCATTGTCAAAAGTCGTGTTTTACTATATTGGTCATTCGTAAATATTCTTATCGCCATCACTACTTATATTGTTCGCTAGTGTTAAAAATATTCTTCTTGTTAAATTGTTAATGTTAAAAACATAAAAGCTAGTAGGCAAACTTTGTTAATACCGTACTTACTGAATTAGAAATGGATATATTTTTTAGAAACAACAAACATAAAAAAGTTATTAATACTATATTTGGCACAACCAAATATGAAATAAATGTATTGCGTTGTGCAGGAATGCAATTCGTGAGGTTGCTTAACAGTACACAAAATGTTCTATCTTATTGTGGAGTATTTATTTATATTTAATTAATGAGTTATCAGTATTTGGTACCTAAAAAAAAATAGCTAGTATCAGTATCGGACCTTTTTCTGGTTATCAGGCTACATCTCTATTTAGTTACTTTGTCTATTAAAATGTGTCAGGGGACTAGGTAAAAATATTTGTTAAGCGTCTATTGCTCACTCAGAGAGGTGGGGGGAGGAGTTTTGGTGAAAACCAGATAGGGAATGTGTTGTTGTAATCATTTAGTGAGGGTGTTAGTTTTATATTTTTGTGGTAAATTCTTAGTGAGCTTGTGAAGGAATGGAGGAAGATATTCTATTCAAGATAAATTTTTCTAACATTTTGGATATTGTAGAGAGGAGAGTTGTTGTTAGGTGATTTGTTTGACTTTAGTATAGAAATTATAGTGAGTGTCTTTTCAGCAGTGCGTGGGAGCCTGAGAGTGTGTTACGGTTGGCAAGTCTATGTTAATATATTTTACGTTAGGGATTCAATAGGTTCGATACATGGGTGTTTGAGATGACTATTCGATATTTGGTTCAGTCGCACTGTTTGGGAATATTTTAGGTTTTTGTTAGTGTTGAGTACTTCTAGGGAGTGGATGTTTTTTTTTTTTTTTTTTTTTTTTTAAATCTTTCGAGTTGTTTAATTGTTTGTCTATTGGTTGAGATTGTGGTTTTATGACTGATTTTTGAATAGTGTTACATTATAATGTTGCATTGGGTGTTTTGGCTGGGGATTTTGTTTTGCTTGACTTCATGGGTTGGGGATGGTTGAGTATGTAATGTATAGATTTTTTTTATTTTATGTAATTTTTTTTTGTGCATTGGTTTTGCATTCTAGAGTATTGGTGTGTATTGTTCCCATTTTTTATTGTGATACGAGTCGATTAAGGTATTTATTCTATATGTTAAAGTCTTTTCATTTGATTTGGTTGGTCTGTATTTGGTTGTCTATTTGGTCTGAGGGAGTTTCTTTGTTTTAATACACAGTGTCGATTTCATGTGAGAAGAAGTTGGGTTGAATTGTTTGTGGTTGCCGTGTGGGAGGAATTTTTGGGATGCGTTTACAATTATTTTATTTAAGTGTGATATTGTTTTATTTTTGAGTATGGAAAGTCTGTTATGGAAAGATTTCTTGATCATTTCGTGTGCATGTCTGCGTTGTAAGCTTTGACATTTGCTTCTTGTAGGTCGGATTGTAGTGTTTTGTAAAGTTGTGTGGAACTAGGCTGTTGATATATAGTATAATTTTTTATATATATATATTTATTACTAATATATATATATATATTATTATATATATATATATACATAATAAGATTATATTATATAATATTTATCTACTATTATATATATATATTTTTTAAATTATAGCGTTCTTATCACCTATATACCTATATATAGTTTATATATATATTATATATATATATATATAAGGTATAGTATATATTATAATATATATATATTATGAGTATTATATAATATATTGTATATTATTATATATATATTATATATAGTATGACTACTATTATATATATATATATAGTATATATATAATAATTATAAATATATATATATATATATATACTAATATATCTACTATATCTATACGGGAGGCTGGCCTATATATTAATATATATATATATATAATATAATATATAATATACTACTATAATATATATATATATATATACCTGAGTGATATACATGGATTCCTAGTGCCCACTCTCCTTATAATATAATATATATAGTATATAAATATGTATTATAATAGTAATTTAGATTACTTATTAATAATATATATATACTATATTTAGTTTATATATGTTTACAGTGCGTAGAGAATGAATAACATAGGGGGCGGCCAAACAAAAAGGTTCATATTATATATATATCCTATCTATATAATATCATATAATATAATTATATAGATATATATACGTGAGAGTTAGTATTTTTATATATATATATATCTTTTATACATATATATTATTATATATATACTATATATAATATAAGTAACTATATATTATATATATATAATATAATAATATATTATATATAATATACTATATATATTGTAGTATTATATATATAATATATATATACTAATAATATGACATATTATATCATATATATATATAATTATTATGATATAATTATATATAATTTATATATTATATATATATATATAAATGGAATGGGCAAAAAATAAATCCTCAGAATCATTTCTCGTATATGATATTACAAATATCATTTATCAAAGGAGATATATTCTCCTACATGAGAATGAGCCGAAGTCCGAGAAAATCTTCAATTTTTATTTCAATATTTCGATGTATATAGAGAAGGGCAAGTCCAATAAGTCTTTCATCTCCATTAGTATTTCTCAAGTAGGCTTTCAGAAGGCTTAATGTTGACAAGCCTTTCTTTCTACTGAAGCATAAACACGGGTAAATTGCCAGTATTTGCAACACAGATGTAAATATATGGAAATTGTGACTGCAAACAAGAAACTAGTGCGTCTATTGCTGTACGTTTTGGACGATCTGTGTACTGTGATGCCATTTCAACTTCCATTAAATCCCATTCTGCTTTACTAAACTTCATTTGGCGCTTTCGGAAATCTTCTTTGTAAAATGTTACTTTTATCTTCTCATATGGCACATTAAACCCGTTTGGTATGGAGCAAAATTGCAAGAAATTTAAACTAATCTATCTCCTAATGCTGATATTAAATCATTCAAAAAATTCTCGTATTATATAAACAATGGATGTGCTATAATAAGTCTGTGGGTTGGGAGTAGGAATGTTGGGGTCTGTATTTTTGAGATTTGTTAATTCTTGGTACAGCAATTTTAATACTCGGTTCAGATTCAAATGCGCTTACATATTCTTTTCTAGAACATCCAGTCATGAAATTCTAATGTTGCATTTTCTCTGATGCCGTTCAGTCTTAGTTTTAACTAATTGATCTTGCGAAAATTTCACTTCTGACAGCGACGAATTATATATATAAACCCAATTAATTTAACTTTGCACTTAAAGCTGTATAGGGTATTATAATTATTAACGGATATGTATAATTGAAAAATTTTTAGTGTCGTAGAAAATTTAACGGGGGGAGGCCCATGGCCCCACCTAGGCCCCCCCCTAAATACGCCCCCTAGAGATATTATATAATATATATAATATATATATATAATAATTAATATTATATATACTTATATATATATATATATTATATATATTATATATATAACTATCATCTATTCATATTACTACTACTATTATATTATCTATATATATATTATATTATATATACCATTATATCATATATATATATATATATATATATAGTAATATATATATTATATATAAATAATATAATACTATTATAGTTTCTATTATTATTATACCTAGTACTTATATATATCTATCATCCAGTTAATATATTATATATTAAGTATCCATATATATATATGAAGTAGTATTAATATATATAAAATACATATATATATATTATTATTATATATATAATAACTTATCACTATATAGTATATATTATATAATAATATATAGTAGATATACTTTATATATTATAATGTATTTATATATCCATACTACATACTATTTTTATACTATTTTATTATTATATACAGCGGTACTATATATATTTTAAATTGTGATTAACCAGATTATATATATAATATATATAGTATTATATTATATTATAGATTTTTTATATATATATAAATTTATACTATACTCCTCCAAATTATATATATATATATATACCGTATACCTAATAGTTATTGTATATAGTATGAATATATATATTATTATAGTGTAGCTATATATTAATATATAGTATATATTTTATTATATATTAAATTACAGAGGTTATCATTAATATAAGAAAATAAAAAACTTGCATTTGTGAATTTGCAATCCAAAAGATGATGAGTTTCATTATTATCTTTCAAATTATTATTAGATAGCATTTTGTTGCCCCCTTAGCATGGAAAGTCCCTGCAAAATGAAGTTGATACCAGTTGAATGTGGTAGAGTAACCTACCATTTTGATAAATGAAAACATTTCAGGTATGTGAATTATTAACATTGCAAGTACTGGTATATTTACAAAAATATTCTGATTTGTTATATAATTAAAATTTTGCTGTTTGATTTTATTAAAACTTAACATAGGTAGCTTATACTGTATATATAAAATTTGGTATGAATTCGCTTACAGTGTAACAGGAGTGTTATGTTACATGATTTAAAATACTGGTTGCTATAATGCATAATATTGCACTGTTAGAAATAATTAAGGAGTAATGGAATCACCAATTCAGTAAACTTTCCTTGTGTACCGTATTTATAGATCCCATGTGTGAATTTTCCTTCATTTCTGTTAATTTTAAGTACATTAATGGTACTAAAGGTTTTCCTAATATTTTCCACTGCCCTACTCACAGGTTTATGGAAATTTTATATAACTGCCTTGTAGAAGCTCAGCATAATTTCAACAACTTTTAAGTCATCACTAGCTCTCTAATTATTCTTAGAAGTTCGTTTTCTCTATCAGATTTTTGATATTTTCATTTTTATATTAGGAAAACTGCATGTGGAAGTGGTTATGAGTTATTTTTTTCTATTATGAAGCGCAACTGCGCATCTTCCCTTCTCTCTGATTTTGGTCCTCTGCAGCTTGGTATTTTAACGAATCTTTTGCTGTGACTCTGAACATTTTCAATGTTTTGAATTCTAAATTTTGGTTCTTTTATCTTATAGTATCTACACTTCTCTCCAATTTCTTTTTCAGTTGCTGTATAGTCAACTTTTGTGAGATTTCCCATCTCGAAACGGTCACCATATTCATCTCCGTTACAAGAAATCTCTGAGTATAAATCCATAAATTTTATTCACCGTATAGAGTACAAGCTGACGCTCCTCTACCTGTTATCAATTATTTAGCTAAGTTTCTCGTCTACAGAGGATATAATTAGCCAGTTTTGCCAAAAAGACTGATAGTTTAATACTCTCTTTAAAAGCTGCGTAATATTCGTCCTTCTAAATCATCCCCCTGGTCATCACTCTCTCACCTTGTTTCCTAAGAACAGCTCCAGGTGCATATGGCGTCCCATGTGGTGCATTTTAGAACTTTAAATTCTGTGAACAAACACCAGATCGTTTATCCATCTTTCTCAATATTATTCTAACAGTTTGTCTCATAACTTCACGACGTCCATGTATAACTCAGTAAAGAGAATCTTCTCCGGGCATATCATCAAATCCCTATTCATCCAGAAGATATAAAGAAAAGACTGCCATTACGACCCCCTTTTGGTCTTTTTGAAGTTTGTTTCTATGCCTTTTGGTAACTTAAGCAATGCTGGACGCTACTTTCCACGCTACATATGGATTCAATATTTAGTAGATATCCTATTTTGTTTTTGTGTCATCTGGAACCTGACTTACTAATTTCTCAGAGAACCCAAGAACACAACAAAGAACATTGCGTCAAATATTTCAAATTTACAATATAACAACCTTCGTATTTCTGTTCCTAAGTGTTATTATTTATGCAATCATCTCTAGACTTGTTTTAGTTTATCATGATTTTCCTTCCCGATCGGCCTAGTACACTGATTCTAAAAGTCTTGACAATTCCTCTGCCTATCCCTACTGCCAACTGACTACCCTAGTCTTTCGTCGTTCCTTGCTATTGGTGGGATATTTTATCGTCTGTATCTGATTCCTATATTTTGCTTAATTATAGTTTTTCCGCTTTCGTGATTGGCCATAACTTATTGTCCTATACAAAACAGACACTCTAGTTCTACTTTCGTGGTCTCCGAAGCTCTCTAATAGCATTTCAGGAATTAAAACTCTGCCATAGCTAAGCAGCAGCTTCCAGAATCTCTCATCCAGACAGTCACTATACCTCCACTTGGTCAACTGAGCTTCCCAAGTCGCCATCGGAGCTGCACTATCAGATGATTCGACTGGCGAACGCACAGTACCAATTGATTTTTACAGTCAATAAATTGACAAACCCAGCAAAGAAAATCATTTCAGCTTTCGACAGAGAACTCTTAGCAGCATAATTTTACAGTACATTTTTAAACCTTTTTAAAAAATCGAAGAATGGTGTCTTGTGTACAGATCATTAATACCCCTTGTCTCCGCGTTTTTTGCAGAAATCTCAGCATAAGAGGCGAATCGCCAGCAAAGACATTCTTTCCTATCATTTTGGGAATACGTCTCTCAGCCTTTATATATTATAATGGAATCTAGAATCACGTGGTAAGCTGATGCTTTATCACGCTTCATATCATCTACTTCCATCGATCCAATTGATCTTCCTGCTATTCGCACGATCACAGAGCCACTGAATGAAGAATTACAAACTTATAACCAAGACTCATGCTTTCCTCCTCTAGAAATTCCTTCAATTTGGGTGGAAACTCACTAACTCTCCTCATGACCTGTCCATTTCTTCCTAGCAAAATCTGTGAACCAAAGTTATTTCAAGGATCTCCAGTTGGCATTTCTCACCATGTGTTCATTAAGCTCTCTTCGAATTAGCTGCAACGACGCGCTACTGTCTGGCCAATTATGGATAAGATATTCGTATCATGGACTCATCTTGTCATCAATGTCAAAGTTCCCAAGATTCATCGCCAATCACCCAAAGCAACCATGTTCAACATCTAGAAATTCCTATCCGCAGCTTTGAAACCCGTAACACATTGAACATTGTTGGACCTTTACCACTTTCACCACCCAGCTAATATTTTCAAGAATTCACTCAGCAACGTTTCGATATACATCTCTCACTTTGTATTCGATCAGAAACATCAAGATGGATGGTATAGCCTTTCCTCTCAAAACATCCACTGACAAATCTTTCTCTTTACGCTTTCTATCAGTGGAATCTCTAGATTCGGCCGTGCCTTTATATGTCATCACGCATCGCGACCTCAGTTTGAAAAGTGCAAATTTTTCTCAGAACTATCTTCCTTAATTGGTTTCAATCGACTTAGAACGTCAATCTTACCATGCCCCAGCTAATGGAACAAATCGAAAGGTTTTCACACGATCCCTTGAAGCCAAGCAATAATGGCTAGAAAGACTGATTGGTACCACACCTCTCCTTGCCATCATTCCCTTTTTTAGCTTCGATGTATAACTTAATGATTCAGAGTTACCTCGCCTTTTCAAGCTGATAATATGGAAAAACGCTTTAATCTACCCGTTCGGATCTCTTCCCTTCAAAAATCCTTCTTCAAAACCAAGAATTGAAGTCTTTATGAAAAAATTTATCGCTTAGAATGAAAGAGCTCGTTTCCCAGACAATCTCCACCTTCTGCATACGTCAAACGACGATGTTTCCTTATCATCCCTTGAATAGCTATTAAAAAACATGAAACACAATGTATACGTACGCGTTGATACGCAATCAAGAAGAATGGTTATGAAAGCTCATTACAACCTCCGTCAACGCTTTCCTTGTGCTCATAACGTTCGAACGATGTTATCAAGTTACAATTATCCCTAACGGAATGAACTGATTATGAGTACTCTCATTGATCGATGACCGTGCATATATGCTCCTCGCTACATAAATTCAGAATGTTCGTTATTTCCTTATCGAGAGTCGCTCCTTCATCATCCGATGTTTTTGTCAAGAAGATTCTCCCTTTCAACACTCTTATCCGCACTGTCCCTTGCTAAATTCCGTGCAACCAGATAAAGATATCCTCCTTTACAAACAGAAACCCGACGGCGTCAAGTAACATTCTCTTCAACAAACTTATGTCGAAATATTTTTATATATATAATATTTCGTGTTAAAATTTTGTATTTTTATCCATTAAATGTTTGTATTGTTTCGTTTATATCTAACTGACTATAACCAAAATTTTTCATAGTTTTAGGATTTCAAAGTGGAAGGTTGCGCTCGCGTTTGCTCTGATTGTGCGTTTCGTGTTTTGGTTTTTAGTTTTTGATTATAAATGTGCGTTTTCCATTATTTCGCTTTCGGAGTAGATCAAGTGTTTCTAATGATCATAATTGTCTATGAGTTTTATTAATTATAAATTACATTTCACGAAATTAGCTATTTTAAGAAGCTTAGATGGACATGAACATAACTCATCTTTCGAACTGCCGAAATCTTAAGATATTTTTTTTTAAAGTTGTTTTATTGTTTTTAACTTTAAGTTTTTTACGTAATTTAATTTATTCATGCTAATGCACCCTTCAAAAGCTTTTAAAGTTTTAATTAAATATTATTATTTTTGCTACGTGATGCTGTGTTGTGTGGTCGTGTGTGATGTGATTGTTGTGTGGGCGTATTCAGAGGGTTACTTTGGGGGGCTGTGGTATGGTAGAGTTGATGTGTGTTTTGTTGTGAGGCTCGTCTGTTTGAACTGAACTGGCAGAGACGTGTAGGGCGGTTGGCGCAGGCTGGATGGTTCCTCTATTGACTGTTTGCTAACTGTTCGTGGCCTCAGAGCTAACCATTCGATATCCTGTGGGGAATATTCACCTTCCTCGCTAACTCCTCTTACGCTAATGCGTTTTTTAGTTACTGTCTGAGACCCCAGATATGCCAGTGGATTTTCTTATTTCAAATAGACTTAAATATTCTCCAACTATAACCTTTCTCTACATAACTATATTTCAGACTCCAGTGGGAATCTATTCCGATTACAAAAAATTAAAACGCGTGGGAATGGCGCTTCTCGAAATTCTTGAATCTCCTAATCTCGATGTTCTGGTGGTATAAAATCTTTCTCCCTAACTACTACTATTCCATCGTTGTGTTTTCTGTCTACTTGCCCTACACCGGTACTTATACGGAACAGATTTTCACCTCCTTTTTGTATATCTTATTACTATTTCTCATGAGACTGTTACTTATTCCCATCCAAATATTCTCTGAAATCATCATTCTAGGTGATTTCAACGTTACAATCCCACACTGATGGTTTGGGCTCCTCTTCAACTACTTGCATCACTGCATGAAGGAGAGGAGGCCAAAACATTAGTATCTACTCACGATCTGGAGACAGTCTAATTATATAGAAGCCTACAACACATACCAGACTCGTCCGCTAACCCACTTCTTGAAACTACGCTTGATTTATAATCGTTTCACCACTACCTACTCCTTATCGATCATAAATTACACCCATTTCTTCCTCCTATCGGTTACTCCTGACTTCCACAATCTTTGTAGCTCTTATTTAAACTTTTTTCTCTTCAGACAGCTCACCATATGCCGCAAACGTACTTTCTGGCAGCTGATTCAATCGGGCTAATTTGGGGAGTTGCGGTCGATTATCTCTCTTTGCTGAACCTAATGCCTAGATGAATCTTGCTATAGACTCGGAGGAGCTTCGGTCACGCTGAATTAAGGTGGGGCCGATCGTTGAGGGTATTTGAGCGGGTTCATTCCCATCCTTCAATTCTAAATCTTTTTCTCCACAAAAATCCATGTTCGATGGAGAATGTTCTTCCGTCTCATTCAGCGAGACGAAGACCATTGCGTATCGGGCACTATTGAAAATACTCTCGTTCTCCTATCACTCTACCTAATTTCCCATCCTGCTTCGGAAAGCGTTGCAGGGCGGTATTATTCCGACAGGCCCTAAGACGCGCTTGTCACTAATACAGAATATAAGTGCGACAGATACCTACTCATGGCTCTCCTACTGATAAAAATTTCTGCGTCCTCTTGCCAAAAATATGCTCTAATACTTTTGTAATATCTGCCTTTCCTTCCTACTTATATCGCTCTGACGGTTCTGTAGCCAACTCTCCTACTGAAAAGGCTAACCTCTTCGACCTCCTTTTTTCATCTAATTCTATCCCTGGACGATTCCCGGCATGCCCTCCTCCTGCTTCTCTCTCCTTCGTCGTTTCCTGATCCCTCTTCCGTGATTACTGTCATGATCAGGGATTTGTATCGGGATTGTCTGATGATCTTAATGAGGTCATAGAAGGCTAGCTGCCCGAGATGGCATTCCTCCCCCGTGTTCTGAGGGAGTGTGCTTCCGAGCTGGCCCCTGTACCTCGATCACTTCTACTCTTAACTAGGCCTTAATACTTGTAACAGTATCTCCCGTGCTGAGCGCGTATAATTGTCCAACAATCCCGAAAAAGGGCACGCCGTTCTGATCCTTCTCAACTATCGTCCTATAGCTTCTACTTGTATTCTATCTAAGATCTTGAAACTCTTCTACTCTCATTTTCTGACTCATCTGGAGTCCTCATTCCCTTTCTTTCAGATCATCAGTATTGCCGTTTTATTCGGACGTCTCGAGTTCAACACTGGTGACATTACTATCTCTATTCTTACTGATTTTATGTGTCTTCTGCCTTCTAGGGAGCTATGGGAGTCTATGGGTGGTGGCACTCCGATACTATCAAAAGGCTTTGAATCGAGATGGCATGGCGTCGCACTCTCTCAAGCATCCTTTCCTTTGTGTGCTTCCTCCTTCTCTTTCTGCTTTACTCTTGCAACAACGTTTTTTCTCTCTGTCGCTCATATTAGTCACTCGCTTGATTGAGCCTCGCACTTCTCTATCCTCTTTGATCCTGTAATTTGTGTGTGCTCCTCAAGGTCCTTTTTATCTCCAACTTTATTCTTACTTTTCATCTAACGATCTCCTCAAGCTGTACGTTCTAACATCTGGTTCACTACCTTATGCCTGATGACTCAACTCTCCATTCTTCACTCATTTCAAATCTGCTCCTCCTTTTGCATATAGAGTTGCATCTCGTCTTCAGCTTTCTGATTTCTATTCTTGCCGACTGGATGGGATTTCCCGGTGGCGCCGCCTCAACCTTGTGAATATTCAGCCTCTTGAAACTCACTACATTTAAACATTTTCGCCCTCAAAAACATCCTCTTAACTTTCCTATCTTTTTCGACGGCATTCTAACGTCCTCACTCTGTTGACACATAACATTCCTTGGTCCCTCGACATAAACAAAAGAATTATCTTGGAAACCTCATATCGTACAACGGTTGCTAAGGTGGCCTCAAAGAAACTGGGAGTTCTGTTCAGGTTGCGGCGAATTTTTTTCTTTTGCAACAGCCTACTCCTAGTTATATAGGGCCTTATTACGCCCTTGTTTTGGAGGTACTGTGTCTCCACATCTAGGGTTCGGGGCTTCCGGCATTCCACCCTTCTATCTTGGACAGAGTTCTGAGTCTAATAACTATAGCAGATGCTAATTAACTGTAACCCTCCTACTTCTAACTCTTCTGACCCATCATTATCTCTCGCCGAACTGACTTTGCGCTCTATCTCTTTTCCTATATGGCTATACAACGGTACGCATGCTTCAGTAGGAGTTGGCAAACTCGCGATTCCACTTCCTATTTGCGTCGCCCTCGCAATACAAGGGTGCCATGCTCTCGCATGAATTTTTGCGTGAGCATGGAAAATCCCAGACTCGTTCGTCTGTGAGGCCTCCTTCTTTCCAGCCAATTCTGTTCTGTGGAGACTCCTTAGCATCATTCTGTTTTCCTACTGTATTTAATCTTGCTCTCTTTAAAACCAATGTCTGCGCACACCTGAGAGATTTGCGTTAGGCTATGGGGCTTGGGTGGGCTTTCCGGTATTTTATTCTGCCCCTCCTTGAAAACACGCGCACGTAAGTGGAGATAGATCTGTAAAAAAAAAAAAAAAAAAAAAAACTAATAGTGCTTATGTAAAATAGCATCTATTTATTTTCTGTATATTATAAACATTTTGTATTTTTATGTATCTCAATATAATTGTTATATATTTGTTTAGATCTTCAGATGTAACCAGTTATGCTCGAATTTGAATATTATTTACATTTCATGTACACTATTTCATGCTTCCTTTCAAATGTTTGTAATGTCTAGCGTTAAGTCTTTGGACATATTAATATGCTTAGGCATTTGAAAGTACTGTTCTTAACTTTATGTAATTTTAAGTTATTATTTTACCTCATTGATATGTCTTATATGTTTGTGCGCGCATTTTTAAATGCCCACAAATATGTATATCATTTGAAAATGAAGGTTATGATTTTTTATATCTTCTATACATTATTGATAACCACCTACTTTCTCACTACCCGTTTTAGCGCGGGAAGTTATAATGGGACGGTACTCCATATAACTATTGTAAAATATTATTATTTTTATATTATTATCGTACTTATGCCTAAGATTGGGCGCGAGCAGAATTTTTAGGCAGTAAATGTCAAGGGAACATAACCTATATAAACACGCGCTGTTAGAGATACTCGATGCATTATTAAGAATTCAGAAGACATAGACAATCACTGAAGCTCTCTTCTCCAGAACTCCTCAAACTTCAACATAATCTTTGTCTGTAAATGGAGGTAAATTATTTGGAAAAGGCTGCGACTCCCTTCCTCCGAATTTCGTACAAATAGACGCTAATACGAAGAGTCAGAGGCAATGGGCGTTAACCGCGTCTGGAAAGGCTGTTGATTACCAATTTCGCGCTACTAAAGAGTATTACTCAACGATGGGTATTTGTTAAACTCTATACTTTCCATTCGAATTAAATCTTCTTCTATTGTTTGGATTTTATATTTTAAAGAATCTAAACGTAAACTTGAGTTACTTACCTAAAAAGATCAACTTGAAAGAACTTTCTTGTTCCATTTTTTTCAAAACGATAACAGTATTGCAAACTTTGTTTAGCGTTTCCGTAAAAAGATGAACTTATCTCTCAGGACTTTGTTCTGATTTCATAAATAGATAAAGAATGAATTACCTAGTGTTTCATATTACTAAAGAGATATATTAAATTGCAGTGGTCCCTATCTCGTTGCTGACGTATGTTGTGAAACTACAAAACTTCAACTCATCATATACTTATATAGGGGGACTAAAAAAGAGACCACCTACATGTACACATGTGTGCTTTCCCTATTATATATATATATATATATATATCATATATACGTATATATCAACTTATTTTAATATATATATATTATATATATTATCATATATATATATTATATATATATCAACTATACTATAATATATATATATATATACTCTATTAATTTATATATATACTATTAATATATATATTAAAACTTTTATAAATAAATATTTATATTAGTATATATATATATAACTATACCTATTATATATATATATATCTATATTTCTATATTAATATTATATATATCAGCGTCAGGGTGGCACCCTCCGCTCATTTTTAGGGGTAGTACCCGCCTTAGCTGCACACCTCCGCACCTAACGAGAAAAACGAAAGTCCTCTAAGCGCTCCCCGCACTTTATGAGACCTCAACCCTCCTCTATCGCATGTCCGCTCGTCCGCACTCTCGCATAATGTGCGACTGCTTCACAATATGATTTTAATATTAAATACTAATAGTCATATATCCTTACAAAAAAAATTATTTATAAATATATATGGAAACATTGAATGAGATATTTCCTACTACTGTCGTCTTCAAAGGACACATCAGATCCGATTTAACCTATTCACACTAAAGATTGGTGCTCAAAATTAATTAAAGCCGTTTAGGCTGACCTCTCTTATGCCTCAAATTATCATCACTAATACTGAAATATTCCGCTCTAAAGCCGCAGAAACTAGGAAAAGGTGTATTATATTTTTATGAAACAACGTTCAACAAACTTCTGCCTACTGCTGAAAGGGGAAACCGAATGTCCTTCAGTGAAAGCAGTGTCTGGTGTTAGTCTCACTTACCAGCAGTCCATTGCTATTAAGAGTCCTTCACTAAATCATTCTGCCTCCTTCTGAAATACTTTTGACACCCCTGTTCCAACCTTAACGAGTCAATTTCGTCCCAAGATTTTGTAGAGATGCCATGAAAGCCTCTTGACTCCTGTCAGAGTCGTATGACTAACGCTCACTATACAGCTCGGTAGCATATATTATATATAATATACTAATATATATCTATATATAATCATATACTACTAATAATATCTTATTATATATACCTATAATATATTATACTACTATATATATTATTATATATATATATTAATCATTACTATAGCTATTATACCTATAACGTATATAATATATACTAATATTTAATCAGATTCGTGTCATAAACCCAAATAACTATCATATAATCTATCTATATATACCTTCTATAGTATATATATATATTGTATAATATACATATATACTACTTATATATATATATATATAATAGCACTATTATATATTTATATACTACTTATATATATATATATATATTATTTCTGGAGTTTTAGAAGAATTGAATTTTAGATCTTGGCCTAGTTATTATAGTAATTAATATACCATTAATTAATAGTTATAGATGAGGTTAATAGCTATTCAGTCTATAAAATATAATTGTGAAATTGTTAGTTATTATATATGGTTACCTTTAAGGAGGTTTGAGCATTATTTTTGAAGTTTTTAATTATTAAAAAACAGATACGTCTTATGACTACTATTATAAATTTGTTATATTAATTAAAATAAAATTCACTTTCCTCTTTATTATATAACTCATAGAATTCTGTATCAAGTAAAGCTATATTTCTTTTTTTTAAAAAGGTGTGGAACAAAAGAGCGGAAACTCTTTTTTTGATCCGCTCGTGCAAGTCCGCTAATTTCCTTGACGACTCTAAGCACCTACGCTAGCCCGCATACCTATCTTCTGGTACGTATCCGTCGGAGCGGACTAGCGCAACTAATGAGGCGGAAGTGCCCACCTCTGAATAATAATATATAAATATATATATACTACTATATATATATATAACTCAACTATACTAATTATCTTATATATATTCACTATTTTCTATACTATATTATAAATTACTATATTATTATTATTAGTAACTATCACACTATACTACTATATTATATTACTATATCTATACCTAACCTAAACCTCCTATAATATATTATTACTATACTTACCATACTACTTATACTTTTATATTATAACCTTATATATAATATATATATATACTATAATTATATATAATATATATTATATATATCTACTATAATATACATAATATTTATATTCTTATACATCTATATACTCCTTAATTATTATTTTTAGTATTATACTTAATGATCCAGTATATTATTATATATACTATATAATATCTATATCCTATTCTATATCTTTAATTATATATATATATTAAGTATTATCTATTACTATATATTACATACTATCCTATACTAACTATACATCGCTAGTAAGTAGTAGGGCCCGGATATCCTGAGGAAAAATGACTATGAAGGTGAGGCGTCGGCCTCATACTCTTGACCATTGTTGACCTTTTTTGAGCCCAAATTTTACCTGACCTCCTACGTGGCACCTTCATTTTGGGCTTGAACCTTCTTTGGGCTGATCCTTTCTGGCCACCCTACATTTTTCGCACCCCCCTAATTTTCTGGCAACCCTATATTTTTGAGACCCCTAATTTTTCTGGCAACCCTAATTTATGTAGCAACCCTTCGAAGAGGGTTGCGCCAAACGGTTCTGCGTCAGCAACCGTTCGTACGGTATTGCCCCCTCTATTATTTTACCCCCCTAATTTTTTTCGCCGTCTCATGGTCCAATCTTTTGACCCCATGGTATTTTGATTTTCTGTACTCTTAGGGGCTTGCCCTTTTTGTGATGTCTGTCAACCTTGAACTCCTCGGCCCACCGTCGCAACGCCGCCGCGTTTTCTCGCCCGCCTGAAACCGTTGACGGTTCTACATCCGCAGCCTGTAACGCATCCTTTCCGCCCGCCCCGCCGCATTATTAATATTAGTATAATCTAACTACTATAATAATATATCTTACATATTTATATCGTATTTATATATATATATTACCCTCTAGAGTTCTTTTGCAAATACGCCTATATATCTAGGATATATGTATATATTACCTATATTATATATATATATTACAATATCTATTCGCTAATCATAAACAACACGTATTCGACCCTCCACACTCACATCGTGTTTGATTACCTATTTCTACACACACACACACAACAGTCCCACCACACTACACACACTCTGCACCTGGGTCTCGCGACTCACGAATTTTCTACCATCCCTTTATCCTATCTGTGCTAAATTTCTTCCTTACCCACCTCATCAAGCCTCTATACGTCGTTAATATGTTCGAGTCTCTCCATCGGTCATCAAATTCAGAATAGAACTCGACCTCTCACTCTCTACCTGTGAGGTATACACCCTGACCTTTTATTATCCTACGCCGCGCACGCTATCGAATTTGATCGAATCGTATAATTGGAATATTTCAGGTATAGATAATCGCGAAACCGTATAAAATCCTGTAATAATATTATTCATTATTAATAATTATTATAATAATATATAATAATATTAATATTATGTATAATTATATAAATAATAATAATGAAATTTAATAATAAACATTAATAAAATATCTTAAATATAATAATATAATAATAATAAAACTAATATATAATAATTAATAATTTATATATATGATATATTATATATAATATTATTATATAAGGGTATTATATACTATATTATTTATATATATATATTACCGTATATTATAATATATATATCATATATATAATTATATATATAATATCATAATAATATATAATACTATATTATATAATGTATATATATCCTATATACATGATATATATAGTATTATATAGATATACTATAGTATATATATATATATTTATTTATATACTATTATATGAATTACATATATATATATCATATATATATATATAATATATATAGTATATTATAGCTATTATATATATTATATGAGTAGCAGAGAGATAGAGAGAAGAGAGAGAGAAGAGAGAGAGAGAGAGAGAGAGAGAGAGAGATATTGAGAGAGATGAGAGGGATGAGACAGTTGTCGTTAGCGGCACATCTTTCGCATAGCTTGCATTTTAAACCATTCTTAGACGCATTTGAGGAGCTTAACTAGAATAATTTTTATTTATCATTTTTATTTGAATTTTAATTATTTTAATTATTTGAATTATATTAATTATTTGCGTATTTTTATCTATTTTTATTTTATTTTCTGTTATATCTCATTACTCATTCTGAGAATCACAAGCTGTAACCGAACCCGAAAAAATACGTTGTAGGAACCCCTGCTTTAGAGGAAGGCCTAATCTAGATAAATATATTTCTAATTTGAATTAGAATTTATTTCATTTTTTATTTTGAATTATTTGAATTATTTTCTTATATTATTTTTTAAATTATTATTAATTATTTGCGTAACGGTAATTTTAATTTCATTATTTTAACTTTTTAATTTTTTTTTTGGGGGTAAATAAAATATCGGGTAGGGCCCCCCCCTTCGCTTACCATTTTGGGGGGGGGGAAAAAATTAAGGCTTTTTAAACAGCGTTTTTTCCTTTTTTAACAATGATTCCAGTCTAAGCCATAACAGACATCGCGCTTGCGCCATCTACAAAGGCGAACGACAGACAGAGACTGAGATGAAGAGAGAGAGAGAGAGCCGGAGAGAGAGAGCAGAGAGAGAAGAGGTGTATATATATATTATACTATATATTATAAATATTATTTATACTATTATACTTATATATAACTATATCTATATATTTATCATTATATTATATATTTGATCTTTATATCTATAATTTAATTTATTAATATTATTAATATATATTATATACTATATAAGCTATACTATATATATTATATTATTATATCAATATATATATATATATTATATACTTTAACCCTTCCTCTCTGTGTTGTGACTCATCCGCTATTCGGTACTTTGACCTTGGCCCGGATACCCTCTCACCATCCTTAGTCTATATCATCCTAGCGCGTGAAACTGTAATCCTAAACCTAAACCTAAAAATAAACCTAAACCTAACCAACTAGACCTTTACTCTACCCTAGACCTAACCTACACGCTAACCTACACTCTAACCTACCTAACCTACCTAACTCTAACCTAACTTCACCTATATCCGTATAGCTACGCGCTATCCACTAATCACCTACGCGTACACCTCTATCACCTTACTAACACGTATCCGGTATTCACCTCTGACACCTGCCTCCATGCTTCGTACCGATTGACGTCTTCATTTTCCGAACGGTTTACTAGATGCCTTAGCCTTTGTAGTTATCTTCGTGCTAACATTGTTAGGTTATGTTTAGGTGTACCTGTGTGCTCGCTGTGCGGGTTTTCTGGGGATCTCGATTCCTGTTACAACTTTAGTTTCCATTTCTATGTTCGCGACACACTAGCTAAGGTCAACAGCTACACTTACATAACTTTCTTTCAAGCTGAATCACTTATTTATCATCACATCACGACCATTAATATACTATTTATATTACGACCACACACATACATCACATCACACATCTACACTAGGCATCTTATATCACTACTATTATCTACGTATGACACTTATTGCACACATTTGCACTTAATGACACTTTCTGTAGTTGCCACATTACCTATTGACACTTTTTTACAGTTTGACCACTTACTACCAGCAAGCGGGTTCACAGGACACACAAGCTACACACACTATTATCGGTACACGCCCTCTCAGCTTTACTACTTAGTACACACTTTACTATGTACACTTACACTCAACCATGAAGATCACTTTAAGACACTTACATTTACACTTATACTACACGTAAAACACATCATCGACCCAACGTCACCCTTTTGGTCTTCCCATGGTCAATTTTTAGTCGCCTTATTCACATAGTATTCATTGTTTACGGTTCCTTAACACATTTTTTATCTAAAAACTATTGTTTTGCGAACTCTTACAGACTGTAACTCCTCTACGCAGACATGGCTTTCATATTTTACTCTAGTACTTTTTAAATTTATGAGTTAATTTTTAAAGGAGGATGTATGTAAGAAGAAGAAAACCAGAGTGGAAATAAATAAATAAAATCAATTTGTTATTTCATACTACCAGATGTACCGCAAATATTTTATTTACAAAACCATTAACATTACATATACCTTAGCTTTATAACGTAAGTAAATTTCTATTAAATCGAATACGGGGTTACTAACACGCGTTAGGGGGGATTTTAGTATGCTTCATTGTTTATAACTGTTCGTGTTACTGCTTTAGACTTCAATGTTTTTCTTTTGCTTAACTCATGTTTTTTACTTGGCTTTAATCCTGTCTATAGCATTTTAATTCCTGCTTAACTCACATATTTATTACATTACATACCTTACAGCAAGTATATTAGTTAATTACTCAATTTAAGCGGTGTCATCTTAAAATATAAAATATACTGGTTATAGAAAGGATAAATCTAGTATTGTTTCTTGTTTTTTACAGCAAGTGTGTCTAGTACGAATAATCATGTTTTAATCTGCTTTAAGCTCATGTTTTACTCTTTAAATTTATGTTTTACTGCTTTACTACTTATATATTTATTAACGTTACATTACCTTAAAGCAGTAAATCGGTAAATTCCACATAGAGGTGGTTGCTCAACAACCAAGCGCGGGGTTGAGTTATGCGAACTACTTTCGTTTTCACACCTGCTTTACTGCTTTAACACTCATGTTTTATATTCTTGCTTTAACTCATGTTGGTATCATTCTTTATACTCATACTGCTTTAACTGTACTTTAACTCATCTGCTTTCTGCTTTAACTCTCTGTGTTTATTCACTGCTTTATTTATACACTCGTTCCTGCAATTTGACTGTTGCTTTTATACTCACTATGGTTGTGTATACTGCGGTTTTAAAACTCATATACGAGTTACCTCGTTCAGGTGTTCCTGTTTTCTTTTTGTTTAGATATCTTTCTTTATTCACCCACTCGATACATCTTGTTCCTTTATTTAACTTTTATTTTCACTTTTTTAATTACTATTTTCATTTTTATATTTATTTAGATTTATTTATCATTAGATCTAATATGAATGTAATATCTCTGTTTATCTTATCTTCGGCCTATTTTGTTATTTATTATCTGGAGAACACACATAACTTCCCTGTGCAAGGACAGGCAATACGTGCACTGGTTAATGAACACGTTTACATTTATCAGCTGGTATACATCATTAGCGTCACACACACGACACACACATCACCCTTACATCACATCGACTTCTTAACCCTCTTAATCATACTAAATCAAATTCTTACTGATTGATACTTATATTCATCATAAACTACATTTTCAGATATGACATTAATTCAATATATCCACCTAATCGACAATCTTATGATTTACCTTGACAACTTCCACACAGATAGTATTTACTACACTGTAGGCTACACAGATTTTACTGGTACACCTGGAAGCGGCCAGATTTACTTACTGACATTTACCTGCGAGCAGATTTATCTTAACACTCGCGACACAGGTGTTTCTTACAACACAACAACCACACCACCAACACTTATCGACAACACACCACACACTAATTTTTAATTAAACCAATTGTTAGCACACCTTCACAGGACACAAATAAAAAAAACAGATTGAATAGTATTATTATAAGATAGCAGTATGTATTTAATGTTTTTTTAAATTAAACATGTACATTTATATTACTCCACTCATTTCAAATAATAAATCTAAATAATATATGGTTTCAAAGTTGCCCTGCAATTTTCAATAGGATATACACTCGAGATCATTAAGTCTGAGAGCGGATGAGGAGAGTGTTATTATTTAGATTGTATCCAAGTTAAACATTTTGTTTTTATATAATAATTTTATAACTTAAAATATAAATATAGTTATTTAATAATATATTCTTATATTTATCATATATTTTATATTTTAATATAAGTTTTATATTTTATATAAACATTCTATTGTTTTCTGTAAAATAATTCGTAAAGCAATAATAAGATTATAATCTAGTTTATGTATTCACACTAGTTCTATTTCATTTGTCTCTCTATTTTTAACATTTTTTAATTTTTTATCGCCATCCTTTGTTACTAGTTACTACCACATCAAGAATACTTGTATATTGTTCCTATAGTTTTACCGTTACTGCTGTTCCTACATCTGATCACTTATATGCCAGATTTTAAGTGACAGGTATGAGGAGAGTAACACTTCATAGGATTATGTGTAGTTCGTTTTAACTCTGCCTACCATAATATAATACATGTATTTATTAAAGTTATACTCTAATATTAATTTGTTTAAGATTGTAAAATAATAACCAGAGTATGATTTTATCACTTATAATATATTCATTTAAATATTATTTGGAGCCACACCTCGATGCTTTTAGAGTGAATAAATATTAGTCTTTCTAAGAGTATTCTTTTAAATAATTTTTTTGCTTTATTTGTTTATTATTTAATTATTAAGTCGTTCATGTATCTATTACCTGACCATCAAAATTTACTCGCAGCAAATGAGACCACAACAAATACAATTTTGGAAGCGAGACCACGCATGTGCTTTACAGAGATCGTGACGAATCACCGAAAGTTCTGCTATCACTCATATAAAATAGGAACCTGGTTGAAATAAGCTACTTTGAGGTAATGAGATCTGGAAGAGGCGGGATATGCATTTTCAATGTATCCAGGAGTCTATTGTATTATCAGGGGACTTAATTTTCGCAAGTTCAGAAAATCAGGAATTCTTTTCAAGAGTGGACCTTTTCGGTCTAGTTAAAGTGGTGTCAAATATAACTATACGTTAGTGTCCGTTATAATTATTTTTGATGTTCCTAAGCGCTTACTAGTCATAAGTCCTTTTTTGTAGACGGCGCTAATTTAATCCTAATACCAGGGCAAAAGGTAATTCCAGTACTTACAACTTATTCATAATTGCGTCTATTCTATTTCATAATTTTATAAATATTTTAAACGAAAATGATCGTATTTGTGAGAACCTTTAAGCAAGTAAGAAGGAAATGTTTTCCTTACTGTGATTGGTCGGAGTCATGTTTCCCTAGTTCATAAGTTAACCACCAGGGCTCAGCATGAGCCGCACCCGCATAGGCAGCCAACCCGGACCCGCTGGGGCGGGCAGCCGCGTCCCCTGCCCGCCGCGTGCGCCAGCATGCGCAATATTTCCGCGTTCCCCGCCCGCCGCGTGCGCCGCATCCGCAACAATCCCGCGTTCGCTGCCCGCCGCGTGCGCCCACAGGCGCCAGACTCACCGCCGTACTTCGCCATACTTAGTGTTATTTACTTCTGCCTATTGTTATTATTATTTAGAACACACATACATCACACACACGTACACGCGCACACACACACATTACAAAGTATAAGCATATAATTTATTAAAACTTTTATTTTATTATTATACTTCATGCCTATTGTAATTATTAATTTAGCAACAGCACATACACCCACCCAACACACATCACCACACACCACACACACACACACACAACACACTACACACACCACACTCACACGCACAACGCAACGCGCCCAGCTCTGATAATTTATTAAAACATTTTATTTTTATTTTATTATTATACTTAGTGTTATTTACTTCATGCCTATTGTATTACTTATTTAAGAAGCAACAGGCACACACACGCACACCACCACACCACACGACACACGCACACACCACACACACTTACACATATAACATCATAATTTTATTAAAACATTCTATTTTATTTAAATTATTATACTTCATGCCTATTGTTTATTATTATTTAGAACACACATTACTACACACACACCACACCCACACACACACACACACACGCACCTGCACACACATATAACGTTATAATTTATTGAAGCAATCTATTATTTCTTGAACCCTTTTCTTATTGATATCCTTCATTTGCTATCTTCTACTGTTATTTAGAAACACACATGCACACTCGACGCACACACAACCCACACCATACACACTTACGCATACGTCCCCCACGCCTTCGATATTTTGATGCTCTCAACTTTTTTTTTCTGATGCCTCAGTTTTTATGCCTCTAAACTTTGATGCCTCAGTTTTGATGCCTCAACTCTTGATGCCTCAGCTTTTTGATGCCTCAAACTTTGATGCCTCAGCTTTTGAAGCCTCAGCTTTGATGGCTCAACTTTAATAACTTAGCTTTGGGTGACATCAGCTTTGGTGGTTCATCTTTGATGACTCATCTTTGATGCGTCATCTTTGATACTACCACCTATATTGATGGTTCATTTTTGATGGCTCATTTACACTACCATGACACTTACACTTACACTTATACACCCTACGCTAATATTTCTAAGAGAAATCATTGACAAATTAATTTTGTAGAATTGTAATACATCAACACACACACACACCTTTGTGTATTGTTACAATAATATTATATATATATATATCTTTAAATTATCTATATCTAATATATATATATATATAAATAATATTATATGTATATATATAAATATATATATAATATATATAATATATTATACTATATATATTATATATATATATATTATATATATATTTCATTCGCGCGGAATATTGCGCTGCGGGCGCACGCGGCGGCGGGAACTGCGGGAAATATTGCGCCTGCGGGGCGCACGCGGCGGGCGGGACGCGGAAATTTGCGCCTGCGGCGCACGCGGCGGGCGGGATGCGGCGGGACGCAACCAGGGTGCGGGTTGGCTGCCTTTGCGGGTGGAGCTCATGCTGAGCCCTGGTGGTTAGCTTATGACCTAGGGGAAAAACACTCCGACCAATCACAAGTAAAGAAAAATTTCCTTCTACCTGCTTAAAGGATCTTAACGATCCAGCAATGTTTCAGTTTAAATATATTTAATAAAAATAATACATAAACAAAGCAAATTATGAGTATACTGTAAATTACCTTTTGACCTGGCATTAGGATTAAATTAGCCCGTCTACAAAATGGCTTATCTAATTTAGGCCTAAATTTAGGCCTAACCGTAGTTATTGCCACCCACATTTTACGAAAAAGGTCAAGTTTGAAAATATACTTTTGACCGGAATTAGGCTTAAATCGCCCCCGGGATACAAAAAGGATTATCCTAATTTTAGACCTAAAGTAGTTATTTCAACACATTTTAACAGAGAGAGGTCAGTTTCGTATCTGTAAGGAGTGCGGTTTGTTGTGTTTTCTCTGTCGTGATGGATTGTCAATGTACATAGATAATAAATAATAATAATCAAGCAAAACTAGAAATTTTTAAAAAACTTTGAATATTTTTAGTTAACCATCGAGTGATAATATAAATGTAAGTGAATAAGTTATGTCTATTTTTAAAATAAAAAACTTAGAATGATTTTAATAAATACATGTTATGTTTAGCAAGGAGAACTTTATTTTGTTATTTTATTACTTATTACATGGCTAAAGATGTGTAAAGCAGTAAGTCCATAGAACAAAACGGGCATAGCTTGATGTAGGGGGTGCTAGGGGCTGGCCTTACTGATTTACTGATTTCTTGCTTTATAAGGTACGTAAAATAAATGTTTTTAATAAATTTCATAATTTTAGTAAAATTTTTTTTAAACTTGATAGTTATAAAATTTATAAACAAAAAGTATTAACAGTTAATAATAAATTCTTTGTTCAAAGATATGATTGATTTATTATAGAAGTTATAAGGAGATTTTGAAATAATTTAGTTATATTTGAATGAGTATATAAATGAAAGAGTTTAATTAAAACAAAAAAAGTTTAATAAATCATAGCGTGTATATGTGTAGTGAGTGGTGGCGGTGTGTGTGTGTGTGTGTGGTGTGTGTGTGTGTGTGTGTGTGTGGTGGTAAATCTGTGTGCGAGTGTAAGCTAAATCTGTGTGTGTAGTAAATCTGTGTGTGAGTGTAGTAACTCTGTGTGAGTGTAAGTAAATCTGTGTGGGAGTGTAAGTGTAAATGTAAGTGTCATATGGATAAAGAAAGTGTCATTAGTGATGTTGTGTAATAATGTATCATAGAGAATGTGTGTATAAGTGTAAGTGTGTGTTGTGTGTGTGTGAATGTTGTGTGTGTGTGTGACCGCATGTGTATAAGTGTAAATGTGTGTCTATGTGTGATGTGTGTGTGTATGTGTGTTCTAAATATAATAAAATAGGCCTGAAACTTATATAACACTATAAATAATATAAAAATAAAATAAATAATAAAAATAATAGAAATAATAATAAAAATAAATAAAATAATAATAAAATAAATAAAAGTATTAAAACAAAATAAAAAAACATAATGTTAATAACATATGATGAGTTTAAGCAGTAAAAATGTGGAGTTAAAGCAGAAAGCAGAGAGTTTAAGCAGAAAAGCAGAGAGTTTAAAGCAGCAAAAAGCAGAGAGTAAAGCGTAAAGCATTGAGTTAAAGCAGTCAAAACATGAGTTAAAGCAGTAATACATGAGTAAAGCAGTAAAGCAGTAAACAAAAGCATACTAATCCCCCCTTGGTGTTAGGCAACACCTCTATTGATTTACCCGATTTACTGATTTAAGGTATGTACAAAATGTATGAGTTAAAGCAGTTAAACATATAAGTTAAAGCAGTAAAACATGAGTAAAGCCAGTAAACATGAGTTAAAGCAGTAAAGCAGTAAATACGTAAATCCATACAAATCCCCCCTAGGTGTTAGGTACACCTCTATTGATTTACTGATACTGCTTTAAGGTATGTAATGCTAATAATATATGAGTTTAAAGCAGTAAAACATATAAGTTAAAGCAGTAAAGAACTGAGTTAAGCAAGTAAATACATGAGTAAAGCAGTAGAGCAGTAAAACCAAAGCATACTAATCCCCCCCTAGGTGTTAGGTAAACACCTCTATTGATTTCACTGATTTACTGCTTTTGAACGTATGTAATGTTAATGTTTTTAATAAAATTATTCTAAATTTTTGTATAAAATAAAAATGTTTATTTATCAGATACACTCTGGTTTTTTTCTTCTTACATACAATTTTTTAAAATTTAATAAATTAATAAAGTACTAAGTAAAAATATAAAAGATGTCTGTAATGAGTTACAAGTTTTTAGGTTTGGGGGGGGGGGGCAAAATCGTTTTTTAATAAAAATGTTTAAGTGCTAAAATTAGGTGGGCTAAAATTGACCCATGGAAGACCACAGGGTTGGTCGTGTGTTTATACGTGTGGTATAAGTGAAATGTAAGTGTAGGGTCTATGGTGAGTGTAAGTGTTATAGTGAATGTGTGTAATGAAGTGTAAGTGGGTGTGTGTACTGTGTGTGTGTTGTGTTTTGTGTGTGATTGTGTTAAGTGTAAATGTAAGTGTCTATGGGTAAATGCAAGTGTTCATAGTGAATGTGTGCATAAGTGTCTCATAGTGAATGTGTTATAAGTGTCATATAGTGATGTGTTGTGTGTGTGTTGTTATAAGTAATAAGTGTGGTGTGTGTTAATATAAGTGTGTGTGTGTGGTTGTGTGTGATGTGTGTGTGTTGTGTGTGTGTGTGTGCGGTGTGTGTGTGTCCGCGGATGGAAATAGAGTTAGGAATAGATCATACAGGTCAGGTCCTACATGAGCCTCATGTTAGCACAAGATACCTACCTAAAGCTGCATCAGTACCTGGATACAAGCTCAAGGCGGGGTGGAGGCTAGGTGCAGGTGTAGGATAGGTTAGGCTAGGTGTAGGTGTACGCTAGGTTAGGTGTAGGCTAGGTTACGGGTTAGTTAGGTTAGTTAGGTTAGGTTTAGGTTTAGGTTTAGGTTTAGGATAGGTTAGGTAGGTTAGGTCAGGTTAGGTTAGGGTTAGGTTAGGTGCGTGTAGGCTTAGGTTACGGCTAGGTATCAGGGTTTCCGGCAAGGTCACGGCGAAATATCCAGGTCAAACAAGGTTAATATGTATATCTATTATATACTATATATATATATATATATATATATATATATATATATATATATATATATTATATATATATATATATATATATATATATCTACTCTCTCTCTCTCTCTCCCTCTCTGTCTCTCGTCTCTCTTCTCTCTCTCTCTCTCTCTCTCTCTCTCTCTCGCTCGCTTTGTAGATGCGCGTGCGCATGTCTGGTTTATGGCTTGACTGGAACAGTAAAAAGAAACGTGTTACTTATCAATACGAGCCGTAATACCAAAAAATTAAAAAATAACATAATGATTTGACTATGTTACGCGCAATAATTAACAATAATTAAAAAATAATAAAAATAATTAAATAATTCAAATAAAAATGAATAAAATTAATTAAATAAAATTCCGTAAAATTTTGAAATTAAAGGATAAAACAATGATACTGGTGGCCACCTATGGCGGTTGAGCCAAGCTTGATTCTCAGGATGAAGAGATCGGAGCAACTTAGAGTACTTGTGACACACATGGTTGTAACTTGTAGCGAGATACGTTAGACACCAATCAACCAGTTGGTCAGCGTTATGCATCTAGAGTAAAATATTTTTAGTAGATAGGGAAATCGGATGTTTCCTCTCAGAAGTAAACATTAACATATGTTATTAATTTGATGCATCAATATAAAAAGTATATTTCAACTTACTTTTCTCTTTGGAAATACTGTATATATGTTAGGCATTTAAGACTGTATTTAAGAGAAGCATATTATATTTCTATTTACCAATTAACATTAACAACCTACCTGAAGAGGCTCTAAGAGATACAGGCAGTCTTCGCAGACATCACCTCCCGCCTGTATTACTCTATTAAACAAATCAATGATCTCTTGTTCTACTAGAGAGATAAGATGGGGAAGGCACAGTCTATTAGCCAATTCTACAGTTGGGAGGCACTCCCTGATCTTCAACGTAGGCACTGTGTCAGTATAAAGATATTGGAGCAAGATCTGGAATGTTCTATATTTTACTCCTGGGAATGTAACCTGAAAAAGTAAAAATACAAATCATGAATTTAATTAAGAATTATTTTCAAAATTTTAACAAATTCTAGAGAAAAAATAAAAAATATTGCGTCTGACTTGCGGTAAATTGAGTCCGCTAGACAGGAAAGCGAAATTAGAATTTAAAGCAGAAAACTTCAAACTATTTTCAGAACAAGGATTTCCATCAGACCAATCAAAATTTTTTGATGCACACCCGTGAATGATAAAGAAATATCTAATATCTAATCTTAACATAACAGTAACGAGTAAACATTAAAAATATATTAAAACTTTTCCCTTGGAAAATAGTATTATTATCGAAACTATAATAACTTTTATTCACATATAATTTCGTCCATATTTTCCATTCATTACTTCTTTTTATAGGAGAAGTGTATGTATAGGAGCCATTACTGTACAATGGAAACCGGCGATACCGAGATGGAAGACCAACACCGGAAAAAGGTCCTAGAATTACTTACCAGAGTAACAACAGACTTAATTTATATATTAAATTAAAAGTTTAAGCTCCCTACGAACAACAAAAATCATAAATAGGAAAAAAAGGATTCTGATAACTTATAAAAGCGACGTCCATTAAAAAATAATATAGACGACCAACTTTGGCCATTGCTTTCCGCCGAAAATCTGCCCGAAACTTGTAACATCAATGTACATCTAGCCATTAGGAGAGACGATGAGCGAAGCAGTTTCGTCCTCTTAATTCAAAGAACGTCCTGAAGCGATCCTCACCCTCCCTCTAAGCACACTTCTCGTAGTCTACACTGCAGAACCATGCAATAATAAATAATAATAATAAATATATGAACACTATGTAGGTTTCTGGACTTTTATTACGATTAATATAGATATATATATATATATAATATATATATATATATAGTAATATACAGTTTCTACATACTTTTTTTAAATATATATATATATATATATCTATATATTATATATATATATTATTTATATATATAAACAGTTTTCTACAACTCTTTTCCAAGAATTAATGAAGGAAATCTACTACTACTACTACTACTATTATTAATAATAATAATAATAATAATAATAATAATAATAATTGTTTTAGTTTCAGGTAGGTAATTGGGATGGTTTCCGAATAAGGGGTCCGTGCTAGTCTTTATCTATATGGGTTCCTTTTTTGTAAGTTTTTATTTACATATTTCTTTTTCTTTTTTTTGTAGGATTGTCACCACTTGTGTAGTTAATCTTTCAAATGATTAATGATATTAATGTTGCTATAATTAAATTATACTTGCTTTCTTGAGAAATAATTAATATCATTTATTGGAATTATATCTGGGAATTTTCTTCTGAGACGAAATTGATTAAGAAGAGGTTTTTGTTGAACTGTTCATAAAAAAAAGTCCTAATTATGGTATCCCTTTTACAAAAACTTTCATTATCTAATATCTTGTTCTTTAACTTTTTTTCTATCTATTTTCCTCCTGAAAGTTTTTGTCATCTTTTGTCCTCTGTGTTCATCTAAAGGTTCTTAAAGTTGGAAGGATCTTCTGTTATTATAAGGTAACATTCTTTCTCTCGTTAGAAATTTTAGTTAAAATCTAGTGTCATTATTTGTTACAATAGTAACAACAATAATAATAATAATAATAATAATAATAATAATAATAATAATAATAATAATAATAATAATAATAATAGTAATACCTGAATAAAATCTTGAGCAATCTTTCCGTTCATAAACTCTTCGTTCTTGAAGATATTCGACAAAAACGCTTGCAATTCCGACAGTTCGAAAAATTCGGCCAACTGTCGCAGCTCGTTCAAATCCGGCAAACAAATCTGACACTTGCGGCAAAAAAGCAAACCCGTGTACATGAAATGGACAAGTTGACGTAGCGCGACACCGCTGACGAGTTTCGTCATCGTGACGACAGTTTGGACGGGTACGAGGCATGTGTGACGGGAACTACTTTTCTTTGACGATGAAGATGAAGAAGAAGAAGATGACGACGATGGACAGTTCCGACTTTCTACTTTATCTTCCCACCTAATAGTAATGTACTAAAAGGGGATACTGTCAAATAATAATAATAATAATAATAATAATAATAATAATAATAATAATAATAATAATAATAATAACAACAACCTTTTTATCTGAATAATACCTTATATAGTTTCTGGTGTCAATAATAATAATAATAATAATAATAATAATAATAATAATAATAATAATAATAATAATAATAATAACAACCTTCTTAACTATATAGTTTCGGTGTCCATAATATAATATAAAAATAATAATAATATAATAATAATAATAAAATAATAATAATAATAATAATAATAATAATAATAATACCTGTTCTATGCTAATGGACTGGAAGGCTGGGTGATTAAGGTCCCGATGAATCCCTTGTCTGGGCTCAAACGGCAATGAATGCATGCTCGATCTTCGTTTTAATGCTTCACGCAAGCGACTGATAAAAAAAAATCAAGAAACCTTATATATGATTAACATTCAAATATATATAATAAAGTTAATTTTGTTTATTGTTTCAATAAAATGAAAATCCGCAAAAGTTCCTCAAAATAATTAATTTCAAAATTGAGATACATGTTAAAATATAATTCATTCATTAATTTTTAAATTTATAAAAACAAAATTGTATAAAAATTGCAAGCCTTTTATTGTACAAATCACCAGTTTGGGATATTAACAAAATTTTTAAGCCAGCTGGACTTTAAAAGGGTGGCATAGTTTTCTTATAAAGTTAGCTGAGAATCTATTTTCTTAAAATTAAATAAAAAAAGAACATGTGATTAAAAGCTATTAGTGCTCAAAAAGAGCGAGTAACTATGACTATAGTTATCACTCATACCGTATAACTCAGGAGAACCTTCCCCTTCGATATTCGGAAGGGAACGAAATCTTGCCTTAAAAACTCTGGATGTTAGATCTCATAACAATCCATTACTGCGTATACTCTTGGGAGTGATGGGGGAGAGACTTCCACCCTCACTAAGCTCCTGTCCTGAGAAGCGTGGGTGGGGAGTCAATTTCACTTCACGAAAAATTGTCCTCATAATCAATCTCCTCTTTATGGTACAGTTGGGAAACGAAACTGTACCACGACAAGGGTAGATGCCTAATGATGTATATGGTGACCCTGTGATATAGAGTGCATCTAAGCCTTACAATCTCGTAAAAGGTAAAGTTTCATGTAATATAGACTAATTGCTAAGTAGTGGAAGAAGGAAAACTCAGTTTCCCATGCGCTCCATTCCAGATAGGCCACCCGTCCACCCACACATTATTGTTCAAGTGTTGTGTCCTTCGCGTAAAGTTATCTATAATGCCCGGGGAAAGAGAAATCCATTTCGGCGTCTAGAGTTTTATATACCAGGGTAGTGACTAACCGACCCAGATTGTTGGCCCTATTACCCTTCAGGCAGTCAAGTCGAGGCGGAAGAAACGTGCTACATAACACTTTGTTTTATTAGGCAAAGTTCGGCTACCACAAGGAGAGGTTACTAAATAGCTATGGACCATTCCGGACAAATGAGGCTGGGAATTACATGGGCTCGGCATCAGTTATTTCAGTACGGTGCCCCACCGAAGCTAAGTAACGGTGAAAGAAGGTAGTTATGAATATTTCCTAACTAAATGACTACATGCTACAGAACACTGTTGCTCTTTTATAAGGAGAGTTCGGCGACCACAAAGAGAGATTAATAAATAGCTATGAACCATACTGAACAAGTGAGGCTGGGAATTACATGGGCTCAGCATCGGTTATTTCGGAACGGTGCCCCACCGAAGCTAAGTAACGGTGAAGGAAGGTGGGTAGTTATGAATATTTCCCAACTAAATGACTCCCATCAAATTAGCCACGCGCTTAAGTGGATTAATAAGATCATACTGTTCCTATACATTAAATGTCTTGAATACCCTAATATTCAAACATTGTTTGCCTAGTAAAATCCGGATTAAAAAACAGTTTGTTTAATAGAATACTGAAAAAAAGGTCATTATTCTTAAAACATAATTCTTAAGTTTTTAATATACAAATTACAAGCGATCCATGTCATAGGAAATTTTGGAGATAAACATGTCACAAGAAACTCAACAACTAAACTTAAATATTTTTTTTCATTTTTGTCTCCCTGACACTGAGTAGTAAACTACTTTAAAGTTTATTAAAGTGAATGATAACAAAGGCAATGGGTGAATTTAGTTCATATTATTAAGAAATTCTGAAATGGTACTCTTATGTTAAACTATAATTGAAATAGTTTTAAATTATCAATTATTAAATATTATTTAAAAGCTTTCCTATATATATTGTGGGAGAACCAACTATTACGTATTAGAAGGGTAGGTCGTTATAAAGTATTTTAGTGGAGCAGATTGTTCTTGGACCTTCTCAAGGAAACATGTGAGAAAAAGTGAAGCCTGTGGTAAGGAGAAAGAATATATTATTGTGGGAGAACAACTATTAGAATTAAGAAGGGTAGGTCCGTTATAAGTTATTTTAGTGAGTGATTGTTCTTGCCTTCTTAAGGAAACATTGTTAGAAACAATGGCCTATGGTAAAGGAGAATTAGGGGAGAGGAAATAGTCCCATAAGAATTGGTAACGTAAAGAATTATATTGAATTTGTCAATTCTTTCTGTTTTGCAGAATATTTGAGAAAGGTTTTTATGATGAAATTAAGTATTATAGAAAAAATGATCCTGGGACTGACTAGTCGAAATTACTTAATGATGTTAAAGTGAAATGAATATGGTCTGCCAGGGACAATCGGTTATCATGATGAAGTTCTGCCGGAAGAATGGAACCTATATTGCTCTCAAGTTTGAATTATTTGCTAAACGAATTATTAAGCCCAGTGATTTATGGAATGCTGTTTGCCCGTTTTGGATTTTATAATTGTAAGTGGTTTTAGTATTGCTTATTAACACTCGTAACTCTTGTTAAAGTGAGAACTCTTTAATTTACGTAACTGAATAAAATTCCTCGGTGTAAACTTTTAGTTTAACAGACAATGTATGAGGATCGTTTTATAAGACTTGTGTTAAAAATAACTTATTTGTGCTATTAAGATTTATTTTACGAAATAGTTAATTATTTACTCTAATTCTGTCTCGAACAATGCCTGGTTATAGCCAGAAAAGTAAGCAGAGATATTAGGATTACCAACCCTTTTTTTGGGTTGGCATTGGTGAAGTTTATGGAAGTGAAGATAACTTTTACGGATTGTTTTTCTGTAATTGTTGCATTCTCTTCTAAAGTAATGAACTAGATGCTGAATATTAATGTGTTCTTTCTTTTTTTTCACAAACCGAGTTTGATAATTTAGCACCTTGCCTCCGTGGAAGTTCTCGAGAGAAGAAACTTTGCCTCTAAGTCCTCGTGTCGTGCATTTTAGTAACGAAGTTGTTTATGATTTCCTGTTGTATAAAGGTGGTAACTTTTTTTTTTACATTTAATTGATTTGTTGTTAAATTAATTAAGAATAGGGTAAATATGTTGTATATCGTGTTCTATTATATATATACGAGAAATAATGGGTTTATTTTTGTCCTTCTCCATTTGAAAATTGCTAAGTTTACACAGAAAGGGTTATTAAGAGATTGTGGCTGAGTACCGACGACGAATCAGGAAAATCCGCAACAATGATATAGTAAATATATATTATATATATTATATAATATAATATATATATGATATATTTATATTATATATATATATATATTATACTATATATATTATATATATAGTATTATAATATATATATTATTATTATATACTATATATATAGTATATATATATAAACGAAATTAATAATTAATACTTTTCTTAAAGGTAGCAACACCTTTATTGACACATAGTTATATTTATTGATAAATAAAAGGTATTCTACTAAAATTGACACTACTATTGTGTCAGATGACATTATTCAGAACATGTTTTTGCAAAACATATTAAATGTTAAATGAGGTGTCAAGTCTCAAAACATTCCGATATTTCAAAATTATATTTTATTATTTATTTCTTCTGGTTTAAATTATTTCAGTTCAATATTTTTTTTTTATTAATATTTTTTCAATTGTAAATTTATTAAATTTATAAATATTTTTCTGCTGAATAATTATTTGGTCAATTGATTATAAATTGTATTAAAATATTTGAGGACTTCATGAGCGATAAATGTTTAATTTTATTATAATTGTAATGAAAGTATTACAAAGGATAGTAAAATTTTATTTTCAATATATCGAATAAATATTTGCTTATGCCAAATACATACACAAATTTAGTAATTAAAAACTACAATTGGGGTATTCCAACAGGTTCATCTCTTTCTGTACTGATAATCTTATAAATCTTAAACTTTCTTCTCTCGACATTAAATTTTTTAAAACCTCATCTCACCAATAAAATGCTCTAAGGATTGTTGATTTCTCTCTCACGATTCGCAGGCGAGTGGTTACGGGATCGACACCCGTGTATATCAACGTTAAAGGATCCCTGAAAAGAAATCTAACTACTTTCGTATCATATCTGCCAACTATAAATAAAGGTAAGAGCAGGAAGCAAATGGAAAGGAAAAAGATTCGCCTCTACCTAGATATATATATCAAAAGGTTACTGAGAAAGCTCTCCTTAACCACGAGCCAATCTTCAACCCTGGTTGCCTTACCTTGATGCTTTTGCTTCATTATGGTCGCTGCTGATGAGACATTCGGTATCGGAGTTGAAGTTACCCATTGTCGAGTCTCCAAATGTACCACTTACCTATAAAATTGAAAAGTATGCTGTAAGATTATTATTATTATTATTATTATTATTATTATTATTATTATTATTATTATTATTATTATTATTATTATTATTATTATTATTATTATTATTATTAAATTATTTTGAATTCAAAAATAATTATTTTCTTTTACATCTTTGCTAAATTATTTTTTGATTTGAAATTTAGGCACTCACAGCATTAATAGGAATATATATTTTAAATTATTTTCTACATTGAATAAATAAATTATCGCACTTTTCTCTTCAAATTGAAGAAATAAAACATTACCATGCTAGAATCAGAACTTCGTCTGTTTGTAATGCACTCGGAAAGATCCATCATCAGAATTTTATGAAAAGCAGTACTCGCTGCTGCAAGAATAAACCTATGGGCACATACTACAGTATTGCCTGCGACTAGAATAAGGTCGGTAAAAGCGCCGCTCTGGTATAGAAGATGTAAATCTTCCGCCATTGAACCGGGCAATACAATGGGTTCAATCATCTTTGGTTTTGGAGGGCAAAATGGAACCTTCAAAAGAAAAGCAAACGAATTTTAGGTATGTAAAACTAAAGTAACATGAAAAAAATTCATATTCATATAGTAATTTAATCTAGCTATTCTAACTTAAAATTATCACAAAGAAATTTATTTAAAACCTGTGGCATGGGCCGTTGAACCCTCTTTAAATTAGTCATCCAAAACCTCTGTTGACGTCTGGCAATGAGCGCAGAACGAATAACATTGTCGAAGACCTCCTTCACACCGTAAAAGGAAAGTACAGATGTTTCGTAGTATTCTACTCCGATCTCGCGTGCTACTGCACGCCCTTCTCCAGGCATCACAAGATCACATTCTCTAGTTGGCCTGAAAATTTTATATACACACAGATTTAATGCTGGAAAACATATTTACTGCAGAAACAATATTGAAAAATTACACCTCAATTTTAAAAAAATGCTTAAAAGAGAATTTTCAAAACTGATTTTAGAAATAAGCTCATTCAGTTATTATTATTATTTTTTTTTTTTTGAAACCTGAATAAAAAATAAAAATTAAATGTTTAAGTAAAAAAAACAACAACATTAAATTCAATGAAAATCGATTACAAAAAATTATAAGAATATAAAATCCAAACTCGAATATGAAACAATCAATCTGAGACCCAATAAGAATCTAAAGAAAGACTTCTTAAAAAAGAAATTTCTTCAGGTATAACAAACGTGATACTACCTAATCTAAAACCAAACCCTCCAGTAATTTTTCAACATTTTGTCGCCCCTCTTTCCCCAAAATTAGCAACTGAAAAACTAAAACGTTACCGAGAAATACATCATGTCTTTTTGTCTTTACTAACCTGACCAATGGAGATCGCTCCCGACAGTACGCAAGGTACTCTTCGTCTTTGCAAATGTGACGAAGGTCGTTTTTACATCCGACCAGAAGGATAGGGGTATTCGGACAAAACTTTCTAATCTCTGGGTACCACATAACTCTGCAGTTCCGGAGCGAAACTGGATTCGCCACGGAAAAACATAAAAGCACCACGTCCGATCTATTATATATATATATATATATTATATATATTATATATAGTATATATATATATATATATATATATATATATATATATATATATATATATATATACTATATATATATATATATAATATATATAATATTATATATATAATTATATATATATATATACGTATTATTATATATATATATATGATATATATATATATATATATATTATATATATATATATATAATATCTATATATATATATATATATATATATATATAATATATACTAAATTAAATATCTATTAAATATATATGAGTTAACAAGTTTTATAAAACATTTACCTGCCGTAGGCAAACCTCCTGTCTTTGTCTGGTCTCAAAGTGGCGGCCCAGAGACGTAAGGAAACGTTTGACACCATCAAGCCACCACCCAGATCCTTTCTAGCACCTTATATATATATATATAATATAGTATATATATATATATTATACTATATAGTATGTAGTATATATATATATATATATATTATTGATGTAGTTGATATATATATAATATATAGTATAAATATTATATATATAGTGTTATTGTATATAATAAATCTTTATATATATATATGAATATATATAATATATATATATATATATATATATTTTACAGTTATCACCACCGCTCAACGGGCAAAGCCTATTCAAGGGGTGTTACACTCAGAATCGAACAATAACGCAAATTACGCAGATGAGCACAAGCGCGGGCGTTTAAAAGTGAGGGAGATTAAATTGAGTAGGAAACGGAAGATTGAAGAGAGAATTCCAACCAGAAGCAGAGGTGGCAGGAAAAGAAG
The DNA here is from genome assembly GCA_015478945.1 of Trachelipus rathkii. Classification (NCBI taxonomy): domain Eukaryota; kingdom Metazoa; phylum Arthropoda; class Malacostraca; order Isopoda; family Trachelipodidae; genus Trachelipus; species Trachelipus rathkii. Next base: position 51,550 of record JABUQX010021579.1, read on the forward strand.
GAGGCACCGAGCGAACTAGTCTGGATTTGCTAACATCAACACAAAACTCAATGTGCCGAACACCGCACCCCTTGTGGCTGCGGAGGGCGTCTTAAAAGGGGGCGGCACGGCGAGTGAAAGCTCCCTCGAGCACCTGCCGCTACGGTTTACCTATAGAAAAGGAGATAAAGCACCAACATCGCGCCGAAAGATAGAGGGTCAAGTGAACTAGAAAGTACAGGACAGTTTATAAGTCTTTAGCGCTTTGACACCGACCTAATCCAAAAGCCGGTGAACCTAGGGGAGGGGTGGTAAATCTGGGTGGTGGTGGGGAAAAAAGGCCCCCCAGTATGAGAGCAGACTTCCAATACAAGGGCGGGATGAAGCCCTTGTATCACTGGGAAGTACTGTGAAAGAAAAAAAAAGTCAAAACAGTCTACACAGAACTCCCAGTTTCTTTGAGGCCGCCTAGCAACCATGTGATGTGAGGTTTCCAAGAATTTTTTTGTTTTATGTTAAGGCCAAGGATGTTTATATTGTCAACAGGAGAGACGAAGAACGTCGAAAGAGTAGGAAAGTTGGAAGGTGGTTTAGAGAGGGAGATTTGGTAGAAGTTGGGGTTAGTTTAAAGGATTAAATTTCCAGGTTGCGACGACCCCACCCGGAAATTCTATCGCAGATTAAAGAGAATAGAATCGGAAGATTAGACGAGAGGCCAATTCTAGAAGTAAAGAAGGAGCAGAGATAGAGAAATGAGTTGAAGAATGAAGGTGTCATCGGCGTATGATGAGGTGGTAAGAGTTTAGATGTGCAGACGAAAAGATCATTAATGAAAAGCAGGATAAAGTAGGAGTAAGACCGAACCCTGAAGGAACACCACTATTGACAGGAGAAAGGGAAAAGAGGATCGGCCCTCAGTCAATGTATACAGGGCCTATGAAGTGATTGAGTCGATTTGAGAAAGCTAGGACATAAGTAAGCAAAAGAGAAGAAGGAATCCAAAGGAGGGGAGCTTGGAAGAGCAGGTGACGCGTGCCATACCCGGGTCACAAATGCTTTGGATAGTCAAGCGCCACCACGCAAGTTTCCCCGTAATTAACCATAAACACTATAAATCTGTTAGATAGGAATGTATATCACCAAGTAGACTCGAGCGCCGAAAGCCGTACTGCGATCAGAAAGAAGGAATGAGATCCAGATGGTCTAAGAAATGAGAGTTGAGAAGGTTTCAAAGATCTAGATAGAACAGGTTAGAGCTATAGGGCGATAGTTAGAAGGATCAGAGCGGCTTCCTTTTTTCGGAATAGGTTGACATATGCGCGCTTCCAACACTGAGGGAAAGTGCTAGTATCGAGGCATAGAGAATTAGTTGAACGAGAGGAGGGGCCAGCACGGAAGCACACTCCCTCAAAAACTCGGGAGGAATGCCATCCGGGCCAACCCCCTTTCCTAAAACGTTCATAGATTTCAGGAAGCCCATGCACCCGATCAAATGTAATCTCAGGCAAGGCATAGGGCACCTGAGATAGAGAGGAGGAGAAGAGGAAGCCAAGAGAATCGTTCAGGGTTGAGTTAGATGGAAAATAGGAGGCCGAAAGAGATTGGCCTTGTCAGTTGAAGAGTTAGCAACAGAACATCAGATCGAATAAAGAGGAGGAAAGGTAAGATTTACAGAAGTTGTTGGAGTGATAGGGCAAGAGCCCAGAAAGATTTATCAGTAGGAGAAACCAAGGAGATCAGGGTTGGCGCACTTTCGTTGGATGAAAGCTCGCTTTGCTCGTCGAAGAGTAACCCTGCAACGATTTCTAGGCTGAATGAAAATCGAGAGTGATGGAGAACGAGAATTTTTCCACCCCCGATACGCATTTCTCTAGCCTGAAGGGCCAGAGAGCAATTACGATTGACCATTGATTATGAGAGAGAAAGATTTAGTCGAAGAATTAATGAACCTGCTCATCCAATCAAGGATTACAGCTCCCACCTTGTCGGCAGAAAGCCGAAGCGTCACCAGAGAAAAGCAGTCAATTCCAATATAGTTAGCGTAGAGCAGCGCAAAGCCACCCAATCGGCCCGATAAAGTGCCAGAAGAACGCACAGGGCAGGATGGAGGCTGTTGGAAGAAAGTATTAAAATTAAGAGATATTAAGGTTGTGGTCAGATTTACCAATAGGAGCGAAGGTGGTGTATTTCTAGAGAGAAGGACATGGGAAACATAGTCAAGTGTGTTCAAGAATTGGTAGGGACGATCCGGAATGTGTGTTGGTTCTTTAATTAGCTGCTCAAGATCGTTGAGAATGCTGAGTGATTCGTCCTCCTCGCCACCTCAATCAGTATGAGAGGATCCCAACCTTCAGTGTTGTGTATACATTGAAATCCCTAGATAGAGGACTCAGTATTTGGATGAAGAAGATATAACACAGTCTCGTGAGAAGTGTAAGATATTCAAAATGGGCGTGAAAATCTGTTCTATTAGGAGAAACAGATGATAAGCACAAAGTTATTGTAGTAGAAGGAAGAATAATTAACTAGTATATATATATCTATATATATAGTTAGTAGTAGTATATATATATATATTATTTAGTATATATAACTAATTATATATATATATATAATTTATATTAATAGGTATGGATATAGACTACTAACAGACTCATTATAATAGCATAACATAGTATTAGATCCATAGGAGCGTATAAATTTCGGTATATATTATTAGGTATTATATATCATGAAGATTGCGATAATAATAACGTAATTCTTAAAGACTATTTCGAGTAGTATATATAGTACTACATGTATAAGATAAGTATCGATACTAGTTATATTATATATATATATATATATCTTATATATATAATATATATTATTATAGGTTATATATATAATATATATATATTATATATCATATAATATATATATATTTATATATAAGTATATATATATATATATATATATATACATATAGGTTATATATATAGGTATATATATATATATTATATATATTATATATAATATATATATTATTATATATATTATATATATATACTGTATATATATAGTATATATATATATATATATATATATATTATAAACACTATTTTTATGAAAATAAATAAAAGTTAATAAAAATTTCACCTGATAATAATAAAAATATATTAAGTATTAAAGATAAAACTATTGAGTAAGAAATCACTCTAAGCAAAGGAATCTTTTCACACTGAGAGATGTGTGCTCAGTAATATCTGAGACACAGGTTCGATTATTTTGGATATTTAATTCTTTGGCAATTCAACTTACTTTAATTTTGCTTATATGAAGAAAATCTAAGGAAATTTTAGTTTTATTTTATTAAATTCTATTCATGTTTACATGAAAATCGGCTGCAAATTTAAACTTAATAACTGCAAATTAATAAGCATGTAACATTGTAACAATAAGAGGAGGGAGGAGAATCTTTCATCTTCCCCATAAGAGTAAGTAGGACCTCAAAGGGAAGCATGCGGAATTATGGTGCAGATACCCACTTGTATAATAGTTTTACAAATTACAATAGAGGATATATTGTGAACAGCATTAAATAACAGTTTTACTCACCTCCTTGTAAATACGGTACTGATCAATAGCCCAAACGGTAGGAACATGGGTATTCAGAAGCTGCGAGAGGGAGAATTGCTTGTTGCAAGCCCTGGCGCATATTAATCTAGTTTTACCTACAGCAGTGTCTCCAACTACGACGCATTTCACAAGTTCCTGGTCACATACGAGAGAAGACTATGCTCTTGTGTGAGATGCGAGCATAGTCTAGGAAAGACTGTTTATCAAAAGGGCAAACCACTCCTCACCATTATAAAAGGCTTGCGTTTTTGTATTTTAAACATTTAAAAAAAATTGGGATAATGCAAATAATAGCGAAGATAAGACGATAGTCAAAATTACGCTTTACACATTACATATTTGGAAGAGAGGGGTGATATTTTTAATGTATCACAGGCGAAACCTTATTATTATTCATTATGATTTATTATTTATTAATATTAATTAATTATTATTATTATTATTGTTTAATTATTATTATTATTATTTCTATTATTATATATTGGTCCTTTTGTTGTGAAAAATATATTTGTTTATATTCTAAGTCTGTTTTTTTTACGTTTACTTGGGATATGAATGCAATTACATTCTTTGAAACCCTTAAAACGCGAATTGTTTTAATTTTGAAATAAACTATTTAAATTTTAATACTAAATCAACCTAAAAAATAATATACAGTAAATGTGTGGTGTTCTTTGTGTGATATATATATATATATTGTAGTAATATTAGATATATATATAATGATTAATAGTATATAGTAATATATATAATATGATATATATTATGATAGTATTATTTATAATCTATTATATCAGTATCATACAGCATTATTATCACCTATACATATATTATATATATTGATATATATAACCAATAGATTTGCTCTTAGGAAAAAACTAAATCCTTATTCAAGCCATGTTATAATGATATAATATATGATTATATATATTTATAGATAAATTTATTCTGATTTTAAAAATAAAACTAATATACTACTAATAATTTAGTAATATACCATGTGACTCAATGAATATAGAGAACGTCAGTAATTATATAAATTAAGAATATATATAGTTTATAGAAGGTAAAAGGAATATAGTAATATATCACCTAATCATCTCAAATACGAATAATATTACTTATATCAACTGGATATATGCTACATCATAGGTATATTAAATGATGTATATAATCTGCGTCAGGTACTATAATCCGATAGTATATGATACTGGAATTTTATAGCCTGGTATATATATATATTCATTAGAAAATAGAGATAATGAACTGTAATATATACTGGTTTGTATACTATGTAATATAGTATATATTAAATTATATCTATAATATATTTAATATATATAATTAGCAATATATATAGTTTAATTTATAATGTATCCTAGCTAGCTGATAAACTTATAAATGCTTTCTATTTAATATAAAATATTATTACTATATTATTATCTAGACAACTATATAGTATATATAGTATAAGTTAGTTAATATTATGAGTTGAATATTAGATAATACTATCCATAAGCGTTGTAAAGAATTTAGTATATTGATAATGTCATAATAAAGATAGATCATACTAAAGAATACATTCAGATTGTAATAACTAAATATCTATTATTATGATAAATATATATAATGTTAGGTTTAATTATCTATAGTTTTAGTGTAAATAATATATTGTGAACACGGATTTTAGCGTGGTAATAAGAATTCTATTGTATCACACCAATACTTATCTATTCCCATTGAATTTGCTGGGTATTGCTCCCTAACTATTAAAAAGTTCTTTACGAATAAGACCTGCTTGGGGAAACTCGAATAAATCTCCTTTCCCATCATCTTGCAATCTTTCGTTACTCGGAATGTTGCGGGATATTATTCCTGTGGCTAAATGTCTATATTCGGCACAAGGTGAGTGCGCTGCTAGTTGTGGATCTCTCTTACTGATAAATGTGAATTTATGGCCTTTGTGCGCAGACTCCGCTATAATATTCTCTCTCACTTTTTTTTTCCTTTATTCGTCTGACGAATTGTTATTTAATAATGCATTCTGAAAAAGCTAATGCTATCTTCGACCTCCTCTGTTCATCTTAATTCCGCCTCGCGACGATTAGCTGTTGGAGGCCCCTCGAACTCTGCTACTTCTCCTTCATGAGGTGCCATGACGACTAGCTGATTACACATGATGCAGGTGTCGTGAGATTCAGCGAGATTAGTGAAATGGTGTTGGGAGAAGAGCAATGCCGCGGACGGCACTTCTTCGTGTTCTGAGGGAGGTGCTGGCTTCTGGAGCGTGAGGGCGGCTCTTGCACTGCGTTCAGACTGCTACTGCTATATGATTATAATTGTAACAGTCGTCTCATGGCAGTCGCTGGAAGCGCGATACTGTCTCAAAGATGCGATCGAGAAGGGTAGCCGCTTCTGATCCATTTTAACTATACGTCTATAGCATCTCACTGATAGTTTTCTGCTAAAATAGTTTGAAACTGCTCATCATAACTCTCATTTCCTTGGATCATTTGAATATCTCAATCCAGTCGCTTTCAGATCACCAGAATGTGTTTTCGAAACGTTCGAGTCACGGATGATGCATGTCTTACTCATATCTACTGATTTATGGTTTCTGCTTAAGGAACTATGGATGTCATGTGAGGTGTGGTGCGTGGACTAATTCAACTTCGACGCCTGGTGATGGCATGAGTCAGCGTTGTGCTTTCTATAGGGCTCTCCTTGCCTTTGGGTTAAGCTATCTAACATTTGCTTCACTGTTTTGTATAATTGTCTTTCTAGGATCGATGTATATTGCAGCTTGTGTGATTTGGAGGCTCACTACGTCGCTTTTTATACTGTGAGAGTAGTGGGTTGTAACTTCGCATGGCATTTGTTATATGTCTTCGTATTTTCATCTCTACTTCACATCTCTCTAGGCTGCATAACACTTCTATATTGCATCTTATTGTGCATCTTGATGAGTGACGTCGGACTTCACCATATCTTGCGTATAACGGTGTTCAAGATAGGTGGGATCGAAACTTTGGTACTTAGAGCTGCTTGCACGGACTTACAGCTTGAGTTGATATTTCTTCTGGCTGATGACGTCGTGATGGCGGAATGGTCGCTCAGGTCGGCTGTCACCACGACGATTGTCTTGTAAATATTGGTAGCTAGGAAAGCTAAAAAGAGCTTGCTTCGAACACCTCTCAGAGAATGTAACTATATGTAATATCGATGAGTCTCTCACATAGCTGGTGGAGAGTAAACCGAAGATGTTGGCTTGCAGTAGGCTATAAGATCAAAAAGAAGCTCTCTTTGGAGAGAAGGACGGACATGGCTATAACTACTACACGGGTTGCTCAATAGGATGCGGGGAAATAGTGATACCACAAAAGAGAGAACAGGAGACAGGCGAGTATGGAATCTTGTTGGATGTAGTGATTGTGTGATTGTTTTTGAATCACAGGATATAATGTACCTGATTCTTACTAATGGAGCTTGAACCATAGAATTGAGAATATTTAGGAGATCTTATCAGGGCCCTTAGCCTTGCGTATTGTTATAGGACATTTTTAACCCCTTGGGGCTGCTCCAAGTTACCGATCCTTGCTGTTATGAGAATAATGCGTCGAGTATAAAAGCGAAAGAGAAAATTTCATAGAACATGTACTAATACACAAACATTTCTGAAGCTCCTCTCTACGGCCTTTCTAATACCTGCGTGGCAACACTTGTAGTCACATTGGAATGACAGTCTAATAAATTAAATGTACTAGTAGGGCTATGCTGGAATTGAGAGACTATCGTCAAAGGATGCTATCGGGGCGTTATACCTCTCGCGCGGAGATACGCACATCGACGAAGTCGCATAAATGAGGTGGTGGCATCAGCAAATAGATTACAGTGGGCGGGGGAGTGGCACAGGAGCGGAGATTGCATCGTGATGGTGAGATGCAGTATGTGATAAACTAAGTGCAGAGCTGAGGCAATGTCCTCTGCCGCTCTTACTTTATCTAGCCACTTTGTGCTGCTCCCTGTCATGTATTCTTGACGTCTACTCTGTGTAGTTGGGTGTCGTTAGCGTTGTAAATCGTAAGATCTTCTGATACTGACAAAAATCAAGTTTTCTCTGTTTCATATCATTCACAGAGTCTACCATCTAGCCCACTCTATAAAAGAAAATCCCAGCCTTGTATGATTGATTCAAATAAATGCAATACACTGCGCTTCTCATCTATTCATCTCTCTCATCTCATCTACCCTCACTCACACCCTCACCTCTAGTATCTCTCTTCAAGCTCCGTCCTACGGTCACTACTGATGAGATTTTTACGATTGATCATTAAATTGGGTGGTTTTCACATTTTTATTTATTTTATATAATTCTAAATTAAACTTGAAATTAAAAAGCACGTAACCAGACCATGTCACAAAAAAAGAAAGAAAAAAAGAAGTTATACGTAATTGGAGAGTGAACTTACGGAAATCAGCTTCTATATAATTCGCTGTACTACAGAGGATTTGTGATCATCACATATTATTTTATAATAGTTATTAGGTGATTGGCTACTCTGACTTTACAAGTCTCATAAAGCTATAAGTGATACTTAGAAAACACAGTTAAGGTTACGTGGGTTTCGGATATCCAGATGATATACATAATCTTTCTGTGTATGGCAGAGCAAAGCTAGAATGAAGATGTAGTAATATTTATGTTATGTTGGCAATTGTAATGTTGAAATGTTAGAAGACTGTGTATTTTGCGTATCATGTGTGGTTGAGATAATGCTGAAAACAGCAATGAATTCAAGAAAAATTATCTATTAGAATTAAAATGTTTAAATTATTTGTATTAAAATAAAAAATTATAATAGAGATTTAATAATGCTTTCTTTATACTTTTCCTACTTTTCAAAACTAATCGGTATCCATAATAACTGAATGTAATTATGTCAAGGCAAAGGTGATTTTAATAGACACGAATCTATATATCTCTTAAGTGCTAATTACATCAGTTAATGCGTTAAGAGTTGAATCACAAGCCCTATGACTATACTATATATATTATATAATGGACTATTATATATTAGATAACTAAATAATATTATCCTATATAACATTTGTATTACTGTTATTTCATTAACTGACATTAATTATTTACTACTCTAATGATATAGTTAATCCCCTTACGTTTACTTAATTGCATATAAAATATGTCGCACTAATATTCTTATTTCATCCTATAGTACATTACCGGTACTGACGGATCTCACAAAGTTCAAGTTACTCAATGGTACTTAAGATCTAACAGTATAGTAGCTATTCGTCACTTAACCTTTATACGGTCTAGTCATTAGGTTACTTCTACTCTCCAAATAACCAATTTTTATTAGTTACTTAATTACATTTTGAAAAGGACTACATCGGAAATGTGAGGTAGATGGAAAATAGAAAATGACGATCTAGGGAGTGTCGTAAGAACTAATATTGTATAGAAAGCTGCATAAATCACACACGCTATATTTCTTGCTATGAGGGTGTGAAAAGTTTGAGGTTGGGTAAAGAGGTTAGAGATTATGAGTTCTACAATAAACTCAAAGGATTATGGGCAGCGATTCTGTCGGTATTATTTTTGTCGTTTTTCTACTGGTTACTTCTTTATTCACTTAGCGCGCCGCATCAATACTATTATCATTAGAAGGCGAGACTATATTCGTAACTAAAGAACTTGTTAAACTAGTATAATCGCTTCAATGATTTTTGTAAAAACATTGTCAGTAATAGATCTATCAAATTGAGCTCCTTTATTAGTATTATGTTGTTATCTCATAGGTAATAGGCTGTATAAGTAACCTTCAAAAGACAAATAATCATCTTGGTTTATAGTCACTCTTCCTCATTAATCTCAGAGTGACTCTGTATGCCATATATTAATATCTCGATTCACTTGAGCCTCGTACTTAGTATATTGCAGGTATATTATAATATCCCCTTCTATAGTATAATCAATAAAAAATATGTTTCTGTAAAAAAAATAATAATCACTCAATCTCACTACTATATACTGATAATTAGTGCAAGGAGGGTAAATTACATAGAGATATGATTACAAACTAGCTTAGAAAGTTACTAATCAAAGACAGCTCATGTCACTTTTGCTTATTGTCTGATTAGTAGGGCAAGTGACAGTCTCACTTTGCCACTTCTATTGTTGTGGTGTCGTGTAGAATGTTCCCTGTCATTGTGTGCGTGGAGTCTCGTACTTTGGTGTCGCCTGACGTATACGCATTGAGTTAAGTCACTGTCATACCTCTGTGCGTCACGCTTGATATAAGGGTGATGAAAGAATATATTTTTGGGTGAAAGAGTGGGGGAGAATGTTGGGGGAAGGGGCGGAGCAGTCAGCTGTGGAGGATGCTTCAAGACAGGTATGAAGCTGTTCTGATGCTACTCAGCGTAGATATTATGTCTGCAATTTTTGTAGTGGTTTTTTGAAGGTGATAGTTGATGAATTCCCAAAAGTGCTTCTATGCTTTAGATTCGAAAGGAATGACAAATTAAATATTATAGAATGTGATAGTTTATGAAAACTTGTTTTGTCTATGAAAGCTATTATTGCACTTGATTACTTTTTTTTAAATACCTCTTCGTTTGATAACTATCCTCTATTATCGTCTTTACTATGTATAGTTATGGAAGCGTTCTGAAGACAGGACAATTACAAATTCACAAAATCATAGTGTAGGACTCGATATTAAGTATACTTTATAACTACCTATAAACAAACAATCGACTCGAAGACACAATATTTAGAATTTGCCATATGTCGAAATACTTGATTTGTCCCGGTATTTCTGAAAATGTGTGAGACAAAGGAGTTGGTCAGAATAGATGAATGAATAATGATTCTTATTTATCCTATAGAATGAATAAATTATGTATACAATTAATTAAGCAAAATACCTACACATTATTTTGAATTATGATTACATATTATATAGTTACCATTCGCTCACATCTATAAAAGAAACTAAAATCATATGTTCGCGGTAAGGTGGTCCTTAGAGAGCAGCAGGATTTCTAATCTCTATAGGCGCTAAGTGGGGGTGTAGGATTGTAGGTGATCATCATATTAGTGATCAATCAATATTAAACGTTATATAATATATATAGTAGGTAAGTATTGGGATATGACTATAGATATGCTTATATAATCTCTAGTACTATTCAGCATTAGGTCATGATATTTTAGCGCTGATATTTATTTTGGATCGGATAATTACATCCAATGTATATATTAATAAAACCTCATACTATGTTATTATATAATATATATCCCACTACTTATATGGGCTGGGCTTTGGCCGCAAATGATTTATCGGATACTGAGAACAGAAGTTATTACGAGGAGAACTAATGTCGCAGACTGCCTAGACAGCTATCTGTAATAAAGGGCACACTTCTCTCAGATTTATGTAATGAACTTAATTGTCTGTGGCTACGAAAAACGTTACAAACTATAGAAAAAATCGCACTACTGACCTTTATCATTAAAAGACTTTCGTTTTAATGAGCTTTTTGTATAATTTGTTAGGGTGATATACCGTTTAGATGTCTAAGGATCAATCATTGTTGAATAGTCTTAATGTTACAGCTTTTTCTAATATATCTTCATATCACTTGTAGTCACTGTTGTGGCGAGCAAAGGAATATCGTTATATACGACTACTTGACAGTTGGTGTGCTCAGTTTCTTGAATACTCTAAATAATATGTATAAAAGGGAGGCGCATCTTGGTTTCACTTATTATTGTCACGCTGGAGGCCACAGTGTTGGGATTAAGGTCCAAACTATTGATGTTCATTTGATATTATCACTTCTATATTATTGTTCTGCTTTCTCATTCTCCCTGCAGGTGACTTTTAAGAAGCGGGTCATCCCTGGATAACAACTAAATCATATCATAAAAGTTTCCATGATATTACTACATACATTTTTTTTAATGCTGAAGATATCTAGACCTAATCGCTCCTTATATAATATATATATATTATATATATACATTATATATCTATATGGGGGGGCCAGTGACGCCCCCGTAGGCCCGCCACCCCTCTGATAATATTGCTTAACAGCCATGTATATAATCTAAATAATATTATATTATATATTAATTAGATTATATATATGATATATTAATTAGTATATATTAATATATTAATAATAGTATATATAATTATTATATATATAGTAATATAATTATTATATATATTATTATAACTATATGAAAATACGATGCAGAATACACTTTTGACCAATTATTGTACAATGAACTTCTCTACTAATATATGACTATCTATTTAATTAATAATCTTTATATAAGTAATCTATCGATTATTCGCCATGATTCCCGCATATTTATCTAATCTCTAACATCTGGCATTATAGACTCATTTTTCATGCTTTACTTAGTCTGTTTATTGATTTGTATGTCTATGATTTATATTTTTAATATAATCGTTATTTCTATCACTTGAAAAAGAGGCATATATATAATTGACCAAGTGACATAGTCGCCCCATAATAACCGGTATAATAATAGTATAATAGTGTATGTTAAGAATGTTGTGTACATAAAACATGTTAGTATACTATATATATATATTATATATATAAGTATATAATATAAACATGGAGAAGAGAGAGAGAGAGAGAGAACTGTATAATGAGAATAGGAGAGAAAGAGAGATGAGAGAGAGAGAGATAAGGAGAGCTAATATAATTCAAATTTAGATAGGATAGAATTAATTATATTCTATCGGACATAAATAAATGTAGTATCATTCAATATAATAATAATTAATCATAATTTAATGAAACAATCCTAAGTGCTTACAACTGAATGGCGGCCCGATACGCCCTCTCTGCTACTCACTGCGCCATAATAATCACATGCACCGAGGAGAGTAATATCTTGTCTCGGGGCGTTTAAAGTTCGCACGGTCTTCATTTGGCTTTGGTGTATGCGAATAAATAACGGATAGATGTATCTCGATAAGTAAAGCATTGGAGGATGTCTGTTCTTAGAATAAAGGTTCTTATAGAGGTGCCAGATTGCTACTTTTGTATTATTGCTTTGTACATATATTACGTTGACTGCAATCATCATGAAGGTCTCATATAGAATCATCGCACGGCTGTAAATCGATTGTGAGATAAGAAAATTTACATCAGAACGTTATATCAGAATGAAGCTCATTTAATTAAAATAAGAGACAATGTGAGATTGTCAATTATTTCATGGAACGCTATTGTGAGTGTAGTTTGTAATGGTTAGGTGATCGATCAGAGGTAACCATTTATATATATATCCTAAATCAAATTATCTTGACGTTAAAAATATAAGAGCTATGTTATTGAGTCGTCATCATATAGAAATAAGAAAGTAGAATAGATAGCAGGTGATTGAATTCTGAGAATCTAAGATTCTGCTATACCATAATCGGGTTGTGTTCAATGGGTGTTACCATGCAGATTTTCAAGAACGGCAAGAGCTCGCAAAAGAATGGAATCTAAACAAGAAATAGACTATATCTGAAACTCTATTTAAGAATATTCAGGAGTATTAAATATATATAGTAGGATGTCGAATCATATCAAAATATATAGCAAGTTTATATTAATACACATGTTACTTTATACTCAGGCTGGTCAATATTTTATTTGTAATGCAGATGACAATAGTATGGTTGACATTTCATCTGGATATATGTAACGGTCCTATGTTAATTCAATAATGATTTTTCTGGCTCTATTCTCAAATGTATTATCTCACATATTTTATCGATAATTTCAATTTCATTATTAGTATATCACCTATATTAATGCTTAGTATAAGGTTTTAATTCATCTTTTCATCTACTTATACATAAATATCATCAATCAGTATTGTTTCCTTGTATATATATTGTAATGTAATGTAATGTAAGAGAATAAAGAATGTAAGAAAGAAGTCGCCGCATGCGCTTCCATTCTTAGACGTCAATGCTTTACATATTAGCATTTCACATAATTATTGCTAAAGTATTTCATATAATTTTGTATGCCTTATTTAATTGATTTATTGGGAAATTATCGGATTACGTTGAATCAATTATTATTATTTATAACTATACGAAAGCTGTAAATGAGACTTTTTAAATAGTTATAAGGATGCATATATTTGATAGCATTTTATTGTAGGTAGTATATCATGAATGCTTAAAAAGTCTATAAATATTATTGCGTCTATGAGCGAGTATAGTTACGATTTATGTACGATGGAATATCAATATTCTCTATATATACATACGATAAAGTCATATAATAAGGGTACTTATAGATAAGGGTCGAAGTATAAAGATAACTATGGGGGAGCTAAAAGTAAGGAATAGTGTTAATTACTTAAGGTAGACCTCTAATAGAGTGATATTTAGAAAGTATTCATGGTAGGAAGCTTGATGCGTAGGGAAATAGAACTGGGTGGATCTCATAGGTTAAGAGATAATGAAAACAATGAGTAATTTGATAGATAGTGCAAATAGAGCAAGAGTGATTAAGGAAACGTTTGGTATTATTAAATAGGAAGAGGGGTAAGTGAGAGGATGGGAACTGAAGCAAGGTACTCTAAAATCAAGAAAGTGAAGAATGGAGTATGGCATCCATAATCAAGGTAGATAAGATTGAAGTAATAGAAAACTTAGGTAGCTATGAATGGTAAGATACAATATGAGACTTATTAAATTACTAGAGGAAGTAGAATAGGACTGGAGCTTAATCACAATGAGATTGAATATAGTTGATCACAATACGCAATAGTGTCTGTGTTGTGTGGTGCGGCTAGACATACAATTTTTTGTGGTCCGGTTGTGCAGTTACGGTAAGTGTCTGGGTGCAGCGGTCTAATGGTGACATATTATATAGTTTAGGCTAAATGATGTTTATTTCATTGAAACTTCAGAGAGTTCGTATAATTAATATTATACTATATATAATAATATATATATATATATTGATATATATATATATATTATACTAGAATTACTTTAATTTTAAGTCTTGCTGTCAATGATAGATTATTTATCTATTTATTTTAATCACAATTGAAAGACATATCAATGAATTATATGATTATTAGAGTCAAATGTACAACCATAAGCACACACGAAGAGTAACAGGTAGGAATCGATTAAGCATTTAGTATAATAAGAAAAAACTCGTGCATAAAGTAATCTTAGTATAATGAATGTATTGTTTATCTAAGTCATTTAGTAGATATTAAATTATAACAATAGGCAGGTATTGTTGCCCTGGTATAGGTTGTGCTCATCAAATCTATATGCATTTTCTAGATGATTCAATTATGACATTAGATATCCATTATAACACAAAGTCCACAATCAAGTAAGGCTTTATTCATTGTAGTTATGCTTTTTTTCGTTAGGCAGATTATATATGTTGCAGTACACTATTACTCATTGTCGTCTTTACCTAAATTATTCTTAAGATATAGTCCTATATCCCTATAAATAGCTATAGAAAAAATGAAGAGTGTTGATATGTAGAATTCTTTTATAGATATATATAAATGTTGATATATATTTAGTGACGCTATAGTACGATGGATCATCGAAATCGGATGGATTTATGTTTTTTGTGGTCTTGAAAAAAGGAAAAGGGGAGTGGTTTGTTTTTTCATCCCTTTACTAATATGTAAGTCACTCTAATGTCATTGAATAAAAATCATAGATGTTAGCTAATCCCTAACACAAAATTATGGTAGAATGAAATAATTAATTGGGCTTACTTCTACTTACAAAAATATTGATTATTATATCAGTGAGTAGTCAGCTTTATAGTAAGATTTTCTTTACTATTTGTTCTGAATAATTATCAAGCGATTGAGAGCTGTTAGACGGTTTTCGGATCTTCTCCTATGTTCATATATAATTATTAGGTTTCTTTGTCACCAATAATATTTTCTAGCTTTTAACTATTATCATAATTATCACATTTATGTTTGTTCACAAAAACAGGTAAAATCATTCAAAAATATTTAATAAATTTCTTGTTATATACACTCATCAATGCAAAACAGATAAACATTATTTATATATATCGTTTATTATATATCATTTTCTAAGCAACCGAAAAGATTAATAAGATGGGTTGTAAACTGTACAAAGAAATAGTTGGTAATTTAAGTCTAATATATTATTTCCACTCAAGACTAAAGACTATATATCTATATATAGTATATCAGTATTATTGTAGAAAACAAAAAAGTTTATAATAGAAAAAATGATTCACTAAGAGTGAACAAAGTATTCGCCTTCCGCGCAGAAAAGTACCATGAAAGAGAAATTCTCTCCGACGGCGCCAGCTTATTTCTATATTTCCTTGCGACAATCGAGGCATGTAACAGATAAGCTTAAATTAAGTGATCTGCTAACCTGCCTATCATTATTAGGACGAGACGACAGCGAATACTCTTATTCAGAGTCGGTGCGGGGTCGAGTGTACGCGTTGTATTCAAAAATTCCATTTTTTCGTTATATTCTATTCAGTGGTTGAGTTGTATTATACAAAGTCACAAAAAATTGTTGATATAATTAATTATCAGTAAAATAAACATTTGAATGATATTAAAATTTTCTTAACAGAAAATATGCGAGGGAGTTACTTTGAGATACTCCATATTAAAAAAATTATCAGTATATGAAAATAATTTCAAATGAAAGAACATTATCATTACATGCTTTATGATAGTTGATTTACGATATATTAACAGCAATCAATGACACTATAAGCCTATAAAGGCATATATTAATTATATAGTGATTTTGAGTGTATCATAATATATAATATATATCAAAATAATAATAATGATGTATTATATATTATATATAATACATAATACATAGTTATATTAGTTTAATATAATATTAATAAATCTTTAATTAATACTACTAATTTTTTTTTTAAAAGCATAGGTGCATTTATGATTTATTAAATATATAGCAAGTTTTTTTTCTGGTATAGGATTTATTGAATATCGATATAATATATCAAAAATGATATTGGTATAAACATTTTAGTTATGGTTACAGTTTAAATTAGGATATATACTTTTGAATACAATTTTTGGTAGATTGATAGAATGATATACCAATTCATGGAAATATTAAATTTCGAGTGGAAGTCAATAATAATCAATGAAATATTAATAAAAGAGAAAAGTAATAAATTACTTTAAGTTTGTTTAGTTTTTTTTATATATTATTAACTTTCACTACGCGTGAGCTTTATATTGGAAATAAACTGAATTAATAAGTAATCCGATAGTGGATAAATGATATTGTCGATTCGATAAAATCATGAATAACATTAATAAACTATTATTGTTAGACTGCATTTATATCTAATGAAATTTCACAAAGTCACATAGTCCAAGATGATATTATAAAGTAAAGTTGATAGAACTTTATCCATTGTAAAAAGGATATGTAGGAAATAATAGTCACAACATTCAATTCAGTCATTAGAAAACTTTAATCTATCCAGTTTATGTAAAAATAATTGTGATCAAGTCTAAAATTGTAAGAAGTCGAAACAGGACTTATTACGTTATATAGATAAAGAATTTGCTTTGCCAAACAAAAACGCGCATTAACATAATTCGTAAACCGAGTGAAATTGTGTATGATTCCCGTAAGCATATAGCACGGCAGTGTTTGTTTCCTAGTGAAAATATATCAAATATTATAATATAACGGTTACATTTAAGCTAGGCCTAATTTTGTGTTTGAGAATGGACTCGGAATAGGCTAAACTGAGTCTAGATTTTAGCATTAACTGAGTGCTTTATATTTACACAATGCCGCAGGCGTTGTGTGTAGGATACATACAGAATCAAAGTGTTTCCTGGCAATATGTTGAAAACCACCAGGCCTTCATTTAGAAATACGGGTCTACGGGCTACCCATCGCATTTAGTCCACCACGTTACATCGAGCCTCATGCATGTTATTAAACCTATAATTTTTGTTTATTGTCAGCTATCATTAATATTTTTACATTAATGTATATATAAATAATACTTGAGTATATTGCTCACGCTCACATGTAAGATTAGCTGGTTATTTTTTTAGGATAACACTAGAGAAGATTCTAGTGCATTATGAGTATCAACTGTACGTCTGGTCCTAATTTTGTATTTGACTTAGTTTGAAAAATTACAATGTGGATATAAACTCTTTTGCGAGTCAGTCTTATTCTTATAAACCCAGCAATAAAGCCTATCCGAATACTGAAGAAAATCGTATATTCTGTATGTTTAAAGCTAAGACTGATAGATTTTAAGCTGATAAAAAATTTGAGAAACATTATCTCTTGCATTAAAGGGAATAGGAAAGAATTAGTTCACGAAATGGTCACTGAAATCTGCAAGTGATTTTTAATCAGGGTAGTGCTCGAATTGAAACATTTCACATATAATAATCCTAAAATGCTAGCTAGCTACATCAAAATCTTTAATAAATAATTGTAGATTCCAATAAGGTGGTACTTTAGCAATATTTTTTCTTAATACAACCTCGGGAGAACATTATGTATGCTCCGTAACTTGAGGTTTTAACTAATGAAGGAGATTGCTGAAGGCCTTCAACATCAAGAGTCATATCTTCTAGACGAATATAGAAGGGTAAAGAGAATTTCCTATTCTGGGATTTTCTCAATTAGCGTCGGCG
Organism: Trachelipus rathkii; assembly: GCA_015478945.1. Classification (NCBI taxonomy): domain Eukaryota; kingdom Metazoa; phylum Arthropoda; class Malacostraca; order Isopoda; family Trachelipodidae; genus Trachelipus; species Trachelipus rathkii. The sequence goes on from JABUQX010021579.1 coordinate 69,920, forward strand.
GGGTGACGTGAACCACTTTAGGTATACACTTTGTCTTCTCCCGACTCTCCCCTAATCACTTTTTGGAATTTGTTTTTTTTGTAAATCACGGCCTTATAGTCGGGCATTAGCGCACTAAAAAAATAATAAATGTAATTCTAATAATAAAAGTGTATTAAAGTTTTGAATAACGCCGAGGTCATGCCGCGTACCGTGGGCGGGTAAGCGGACCCACCCATTGGAGGTTGGGGACGAAAAAAAAACCTCGGAACCATGGCTGTTATTAAACTGTACTTTAACGTATAATTTCATATATTATATCTTTTAATTTCTTACTTAATATAAGATTAGATTATTTATCATATTAAATTTGTAATAAAAAAAACCTGTCCAATATGATATAATAAACTACAATGAAAATAAGGTGTCCGATTTCACCCTCTTCTGCCCAACAATTTTGACCACTGTTTGTGGATCTGCGTTTTTTTATGTAAAATTTCCATTTTTAAAACAAATTTTTTACTTGCAGAATAAGTAAATTTTTATTAACATTTAAATTTTATACACAATTGATAAATATGCAATAATAATACGTAAAATACGATAAAACAGGGGTGGGTCCTGAGGCCACCCATCATTCGATTTACACACGCGGGGTGAATCGGGACCAGTTAGGCAGTCCGCGCCTGTTTTTTTGGCCTAATTCTTGCTTGGACATGCAAAAATTTACTTTGCCAGTTTAAGCTAACATATTCGAGCGTATTAACTGAAAAAAATTAATTAAAATCGATCCACAAAATTTTTTATTTCTATAACAAAGTTAAAAAAATATCACATTTTCAAAGTGGAAGTGTTGAAGTTGCAAGTGGCAATTTCTCACATTTTTAAAATAATAATAATTAAAAATTATATATATGATGCTAATAAAACTTGGTAGTACTACCAGGGTGTGCGTTGGTCCGGTGCGTGGCTATAAAAATGAGCGAAATTTTTTTTTTTTTTTTTAATTATTTTTTTATTTTATTTAGAGTGGACCGAATCACCCCTCCTAAAGAGGCGGACCTGGTCACCCCGCCCGACGCTATATAAGAAAATGAAATTGCCCATCTAAAAGTAGATAATTCGAAAACTACTTTTGACAATACTCGAAACTTATTACTATTATACCCAATAATCTTCTTCTAATATGGAAGCATACTTATGCAGGAACACTACACAAGAAATAGACCCGCAGAGACTAGAATCCAGAATTTGCCGACAGCGCAAGATCAATTGATGTCCTCATACTCAGTGAGCAATTCAGCTCAGAATAATAATGCAAAATGAAACATTTAATTAGTGGATTGGGAAATGATATTCCCCGTCTAGACTTTTTTAAAAAAAGAATTCTCATATAATCTATATGATCTTTTAACGACTTTGAAGATATGTAAGGTTCCATTTACTAAAGAAGAAAGTTGCAATTTTATATTTGGGGAAAGTTTATATGGGAATAGAAATCCAGAATATTTATTACATAATAATGGATCAAAAACTTAAATTATGTCAGTGGAATATTAGAGGAATTAATATGAATAGACTCTTCTTAGAACTTATCATACAAGAGAAAAATATAAAATTTTTGCATTGCAAGAAACTTATTTAGATGATGACAAAAATATTGTATTCAAACATTTTGAGATATTCAGAAAGGATAGAAATGCAAAAGGTGGTAGGGTATTATTGTGAATTCATAAATCAATAAATTTTCAAAGATTGAACATCATCACAGATTTAGAAGTGGTAGCGGTTAAAATATTTTTAGGCTCTCAGTCTTTGAACATTTTTAATGTATATATACATGCCTCCTTCCAATACTTCATTCATTGGGCAATTAAATGAAGCTTTAAAGCAAGTCAAAGATACCTCCCTATTAATTGTGATGGGAGACTTTAATAGTCATCATTCAATGTGGAATTGTCAAAAAATCTACGAAAAGTCTGTGGTGATTATTGAATAAGATTTTGCAAATTGCGTTGATCTAATAGATTTTCCAGCAACATATTCTGCTGAGTGGAAGGATTATTGTTCTACTTTGGATCTTACATTAATTACTGAGAGTTTGGTAAATAAACTAAATTGGTCACTTTATTATGATCAACATGGGAGTGATCATTTCCCAATTATAATCTGAACTAATTATGAACTAGAAAGTAAATTTAAGAGACCTAAATGGTGTATAGAAAATACAGATTGGAAGGGGTATGAAACATCCTTTGTTTACCTGAAGTTGATCATTATCAGTAGATCAAAATAATTGCTTTTGTCACATCTATATTGGAAACAGCTGGCAATTTATTTAAAACAATATCAAATAAGGTTACTCCAAAAAAATGTAATTCTTGGTAGACAAATGAATGTAAAAATGAAATTACAAAGAAAAATAAGCTTTATCGATATTTTAAACAAAATCCAATACATGAGAATCTTATAAAGTACCGGTGTTAAAAGGTTAAAACCAGATTTATAGTCAAACGAGCAAAAATGGTTTATAAAGAAAATTATTTTTTTAATAAACCGGAAATGGGCGTAAATTTTTTAGAAACTGAAATTTTCTTAATTCTAACTCAAGTTACAGCTCTAAAATTGTTTAAATTTAGAAGGGAGATAAAATTGAGACGGATCCTCAGTTATAGTCAGTCATATAGCTGGTTGAAATCATTTGCGCTCACATCTAGTGGTATTGTCTTCTTATAAAGAACCTTTTTAACAATATAAAAATATAAAAGAAAGAACTAATTTAAACTTCCAAACTACCGCTATGCATGATTATAATAGGCCCGTTTCTTTGGATGAATTGAATTGTGCTTTGGCACAGATTAAAAGAAATTCATTAGCTGGGAAGGATAATGTTATTTATCCTTTTCTGCAGCACCTAAATCTGAATGAAGAAAAGTTGTTACAATTTTATAATTATATTTGGGAGAGGGGACTTTTTCCTGACAATTGGTGATTGTGACTTCTAATACCCATTTTGAAAACTAATATAACTGCTACAGATCTCAAGCCTTACAGACCAATAGCTTTGACTAGTTGCTTATGTAAGGTATTGGAAAGAATGATTCTCAAACGATTATTGTCCTTATATGGCGAATATATAAATAAAAATCAAAGCGGGTTTCGGAAGAATTACTTAACCATGGATACTCTTATTCAATTGGAGGGAGATATTAGGGAAACCTTTATAAGAGATGAGTACCTAACTACAGTCTTCTTGGATATAGGGAAGGCTTATGATAAGACTTGGGTATTTGGTATTCTGTTAAAATTACACAATATTGGTTTGAGGGGCAACCTGCCAATATTTATTGAGAATTTTATAAGGCAAAGGAAAATACAAGTAATTGTAGAAAATAGGTTTTCAGAAAATTAATATTTTCCTCGTTTCACACACACGCCACCCCACACACACCAAAAATGGCCCAGACATCAGGAAAAAATATCTTATATATAATTTAAACCTCTTGATCCAATTAATATTCTATTACTAATAGTATATAGTATCTAATCTCATCTATAATCTATACAATTCATCTACATCAATCTCTCTCATCTCAAATCTCTCCTATAAGCTCATTACGCGGCTAGGGAAAAACCGGCGTAGCCTTCGCCGGAATTCTCGAGCTCAGCTCCCAAGAGATGACTCATACCGGACTCAGGAAACCGTTGCTCCAAAAATCAAACAAAAAAAAGGCTCAGTCCAGAACATACGGCCTTGCGCCGCCGCTCGGTGGCGCTCTTCCGGGCAGGTCTTTTCTACCTTCTCTCTCTCTCTCTCTCTCTCTCTCCTCGCATTCTGTTTTCTTTCGCTCTCCCTGTTCTCTCTCTCACTTCCTCTCTGGTCTCTCCTCCTTCCCCGGGTGTCTCCCGGGTGTTCCCTCCGCTCACGCTCCCTCCCCACAGGCTGCTCGGCCCCGGGCTTTTCCCGGTCTGCCCGCTGTTACCGCCTCTTCCCCGTGCTTCTTTCTTTCCTTCACGGGCGGCTGCGGCTCTGTTTCGCCGGTTGCTCTCCGGCTGCACCCCCGCTGACCACTCGCACGATCCCTTCCGATCGCCCGCCCCGTTATGCCGCGCCGCCTTCGTCGCCTGGGCTTGCCCCTGGCGTTTGGTGCTGGCTTTTCTAGTGGCCCCGCTGCCCGGCCTGCTGCGGATTGGGGTCTGCTCCTCGCGCGCATTTTTATGCCCCGGCCTTGTTTCGGTCAAGTTGTCTATGCTCCGCCGCTTCCCCTACCGCCTCGGGCGTCCCGTTCCTCGCCACGTCCACGCCTCTTTCCCTCTCGCCTGTGGTCCGACGGTGCCGCCCCCCGTTCTTCGCCCGCAGCGCCGCTCTCATATCGTACACCCTGTCTGTCCTCCCGTGTCCTCGTATCACTCACATTTCCCGCCGTCTGCCTCTTATCCCACGCCTCCCCGGCCGGGCGCAGCCCTCGCGCTGCGTCCCGTGCGTTCGCTGTCCGTGTGGAGCTCTCGGCGCCTCGTTTTCCACCTGTCCTCTCGTCTTTTCCCAGCTGTCTTCGCCCGCTGGTCTCGTCCAGGCCCTGCCCGTGCGCCTCCTGCCTCTCCAGCCTACCGCCCGCGCTGCCGCTGGCCGTATGCGGGCTGCAGTGCGCTACCTGTCGTCGCGCGCCGGGTTTCCTTGCTGCCCCTGCCGTGTGCCCGGGTTGTTCACCCCTCCATACGTTGGTTCTTCCGCCGCCACGCTCCTGGGCGACGGGTTCTACTGGTCCTTCACCCGGCGTCCCCTGGTATTAGTGTTGAGCTCCCGCCGAAAGTAGTCCATGGTGTTCGTTGGTTGACCGTCGAGGCCGTGAAATGGAGCCAGATCTCTCGATCATGCTTCCCGAAAGTTTGTCGAATAGTCGTCACTATAGCTGCATTATCTGCTGGGCACCACCATCATGTTGGTAATATATTATTCGTTGTGTTCTTTAAAGGTATAATCCTCCAGGAGTCAAGCAAAAGACGTCCTCTGCAGGAAATGGAGGTAACGTTATCCTGTCGAAATTCCCTCGAAGAAGTAAGGCCCGATCAATCTACTATTGTAACACACCAACGTTTGACCTGACGTATAGAACGCTGTGATCGGCTTGTGAATGTTATAATGGGGGTTCGGTTCCGCCCAATTCTGAAGTTCCATCTGTTTTATACCATACGCGTTATGGTAAGTGCGAGATTCTCGGTCCTAAGTATTCTCATGTCCGTACACATAGAGTGCATCAGTGAAGCAGAATCTCCAAGCACACGCTTTTTGACTCCACGTGCAAACCATGCACAATGTATGGCCTCTATGGATCACTGTTTATGCACACGATCCGTCGTATCGGTCTCCTTCGATACTTCTCAAAGACGACTATCCCTGCCGTAATGAGGACGTTGGAATTTCATGGGTGTACAGCAGAACGTCCAGTTCGACGTTGGAATGTACGGACACGACCCCCTCCCGTATGTGTGAGGGGGTTGAATTATGTCCTGTATTCTTGAGACCGTTGTAAAATCTATGGACATGCCATGTGGCTCGAGCGGCCCGTCGATGTCGGATGAACGTTGTTCTATTCTGCAGCACTCCTGCGACATTCCGTTTTGCTGGTGAACGTAAACGCCAGCGCGTCTCGCTTTTTCGTCTGGGATACTGAGTCACGGGGTGCATGTTCCATGTAGGCTTGACTAAAACAACCTCTGAGTTATACGTTTTCACTACACTTTATTACGCATTATTTCGTAGGTTTGACATAACCGTCCATATTGATACGCTGTTAGTTTGTTGTATAACATTCACATGCCGTATTATTAGGCTACGAATATCCGAATGTAATTAAGGGTATGCATTAGGATATTTTAATTTAATTAACTTTTGTTAGTCTGTATGAATTTAAATACTGTTTGGACTATACCTATTTGTATTTACATAATTTTTTCATATTCGCACGTTTCGACTTTTGTAAGCCCCATATGTCTACGGAGGGTTTAGTTGTTATCGGTCATTGCCGTGGAAACGCAACTACGTAATCAATACACTGTCCGAGCGAAGAGCCACTCATTTTTTAATCGCTTTCACCAGAAACCTAAAAATCTATCTCCCATTCGACATTCCCTGTTTGCGGTTTCATATTGGGCGCGTGCGGCAGACAACCACGTACATATCCATTCTCCTAATGAATTAAACATCGAACTTCAATCTTCCTTACACATTACTAGCCGGAGTTCATACTTTACATCCGTAGGTGAGACATCAAGCTGTACAACTCGTCAGAGACACGCTGTATTATAGTAATAATATAATATATATATATATAATACTTATTATCTATTATATAATATAATATATATATAATTATATAATAATATAAATATATATATTAATACGTAGTATAGTAGATATGATATAATATACATCAGAGGTGCCATTCCGAAATTAGTCGCAAATTCAGCCAATTCCCGCAATTGCGGAAGACCAAATAATGTTTCGGAATGGCGAAGTTGCCGATACATTTGAAAATGTTGCGGATTGCAGTTAGGCGGAAGTGGCTAATCATTGGCAATATAAATCGCAACTTAGAAGGACTACCAAAAAGATTGTTTCAATTTCAAATGTGGAATGCAAATATTCTAATTCACAAATTTTTTAACACTTGGCGCATCTTTTGTACCTCATTTAAAAGTTTAAATATTTTTTAAAAGTATTATAATATATATAGAATATAGTATAATATAATATATTATATATATGATATATATATTATATAGATATATATAATATATATATAGTAATATATATATAGTAAAGTTAGCCATAGCGGAACGACGGGAGCTCGGATCAAAAAAATCATCTACAGGTAGTCCTGCTATGAACATAATACGGACGTTTTATGGAGTCGAATGAAAAAAAAAAGAAAAAAAAAAAAAAAAAAAAAAAACATATCTCAAACTACAGATGGCTACAGCGAAAAGAGAATAACACTTTTTGGAACTGTAAGGATTTAGTAAGGAAATGTATTTAAGTAGCCCAGGTATATCGCACCGATGGGCAAGTCGGCGGTCTCTCGGCCTTCGGGGAAATTACGGTGGGACTATTCCCCCTCGGGGATGGGTCTCCTGGAACCCCGCTCTTTGGTATTTGGGTGTCGCGGGGGTTCCTTCGCCCTCCCCTAGGGGTAATGGAAAACGTCCCCTGTTTTCCCCGTGGCTCGGAGCCCCACATTGCGGTGAAGATCTTTTTAATTGGTTTATTAGCTACCTTTTAAATAACCACAGGTTAAAGAAAAAAAAAAAAAAAAAAATTCATTCGACCCTAGAACATCTATTTATGTATCATAGATGCTACTGGTGAAAAATTTTTTGATCCGAGTCTCCGTCGTGTGGGTTATTTTGTCCATATTATATAATTATAATTTATAATATAATAATATTATATATTAATATATATATAATTATTATAATTATATATATATATATATATATATAATTTATATAATAATAATTTTTTCACATATTTTGAATAAATGTTTCATGGAGAACCTACTAGGGAAATAATTATCCGGTTATCCGGCCGATAACAATGATATCCGGGCCGGATACTGGATAGTCAAAACTTTGGCCGGATACCGGATAGTCAATAGCACAGAATAACGCCCACCCTAATATATATATATATATTATATATATAATATATATAATTATATATAATTTATATTAAGTATATATATTATATATATATTTAATATATATTAAATTATATATATTATATTAGGTGTACCGGACTGAAATTAAGCCTGAATAACAGAAACAAATTTCCGCCGGACCTGGGATTTCTTATGACTTTTCGTTTAACTATAAAAAATAACAAAATATTTTATATAACTTCAATAAACTTATATTATACCAACGCCACTCATGACATATGGAAAATATCAGGAAGAATATCTGGAAGTCAAAAAATTTTAAATATAAAAGGGAGATCTTGGTTTTTCTGTGAACAGGGGGAGAACCGACAGCAAAGGAAGCAAATGATTGCAGCCGGTGATAAGTGATTTCTGAGAAGGCAGTTCTCCCCAAAAATCAGATTTGGCCAATTCAAGT
>JABUQX010021580.1:0-7500 GCA_015478945.1 Trachelipus rathkii
ACACTCTCAAAACAACACCTTACTGTTTTTAGATACTCCCATGACTTGGTTCACCTCTAATATTATTCAATTCACTATTTATGGAAAACCTACATCCAACCCCGCTCACATCCACTGGTTCTCTTCACATAATCTAAACACTAAAATTGGTACTCTTTCTTCATTTTTTGTACGTGCTTTCCGTATATGTTCTCCGTCTTACCTTCAACCTGAACTTGACTTTTCTTACCTCCACTCAAAAACTTTCTTTACCCTCATCATATCATCCATAAGGCCTTGAAAAGGCTACTGCGGACGTACCACAATCCCCAACAACTGCTCCCTTGATCAACCCCTTTTCCTCCCTCTGCCCTCACTTCCTCTCAAAACACATTAGAAATATCTTTCCAAAAACTCTGTTTCACTTCCTCTTATCCTCCCTCTTAAAAAAAAACTTAAACCTCATATTCATCAACCCGGCCTCCTATTTGAACCCTTCCTTAATGTCTGTTTCATTAGTAAGCCATCAATGCCCCTCACATCACATTGGTGAAACTAATGATCTTTACACGTTTGGCTCTCAACAAAAACATGACCTTCTACCTGATAATCAAAATTCTTCCCCGACACTCCATCGCTCTACTTACAATCATTCCATTAACATTAACCAAATGACACCTATTTCCCATGTACAAAACTTACAGAAACGTAAACTCACCGAATCTTTTTGCATTATTAATTCAAATAATATCAATAAACAAAAAGGTGATTACAACATTGACATAATACAAAATAATATTCTGAGCACCACAAAAATGTTGAACAAAATTAAATTATCCAAACTTTAAAATTTAAATCTTACATAACTCAATAATTTTTGATTTTTTAATGTTAGTTTGTAAACAATTTCATCTGAACGAGGTTCCAGCATATAGGAACAAAAGCTCATGAATGTATTTAAATAGCTTATAAATGTAATAATTTTAATTAACTTTTAACCTTTTGCATCTATTTAATTCCTTCATATTTTCTTCAACAAGGCCCCCCGTACATATATATATATATATATAAGGTTATTGAGCAGCATATATATATATATATATATATATATATATATAGATATATATATATATATATATATATATATATATAATATTAAAGTATATATATATATATAAGTTATCATATTGCATTTCTTAACGACATGTGACTATAAGATATGACATTTAAGTTTATCATATATAACAGAAAGAGCAGCAGCAGTTATATATATATATATATATATATTTATATATATATATATATATATATATATATATATATATATATATATATAAAAGATTTGTATAGAATATATATATATATATATATATATATATATATATTTAGGGTTATATATATATGTATATAAATATATATATTTATTTAAAAATACCATACCTCGTTTAATTCCTCTATATACTCTAGAATTCTCTTTTGAATATATATATATATATATATATATATATATATATAAGATATATATATAGCATATATATGCTATGTTAGATATATATATATATATATATGGTATATATATATATATATATATATATAAATATATATATATGATATATAGTTATATGCTATATATATATATATAGTATATAAGATATATTATATATATATATGTATATATATATATATATATATTTTATATGGTATATGGTATATATATATATATATATATATATGATATATATATATATATATATACATATATATACATATATATATATATATATATATATGCTATATATATATATTGTTATGTTGTATATATAAGATATATATATATGCTAAGTAAAGGAAAATAAGTATATGATATATATATATTGGTTATATATATATATATATACATATGCGTATATTATATAGTTATATTGTTATACTTATAGCAAACAATACTATAATGAAGTGCTATATACATATATACATACATATTATTTATATGAGCATAGTGCTAAGATATGTTACAAGATGCAGTATACATATATATATGTTGTTAAAGCAATGATGGCCCATACAAAGTGGTATATATATATATATATATACATACATGCTATACATATATATATTATAAAGAGCACACAGTGCAGCAGGTATATATATATATATATATATATATATATATATATATATATACGTATATATGGAGAGGACGTAGCGCATCTGAAGCGATCAGATTGCCTCTTATTGGGCATATATGGGGAGCTATGGTATATTCCAAGGACCCTCAGTGCCCAATGGCTCTATTAACCTCTGCTCATAGTCACATTCTTTTAACACTGGAGCAGCCTCTCCTTTATCACACAGTAAAAAATGCTTTTACAGAAAGAACTTTCCTTTTAAAAGAAATAAATTAAAATGACAAGTTCAGAGATGCAAAGAGGGTTGGTTTCCAGAAATAGCCCCTCATCAACCTCTATCCTGACCACCATTTGGAGTTAACGACCTCCGGTGGTGGGGTTAGTACCGTCACGAAATTACCGACCTTTTCTGATGTATACATTCTTCTTTCTTCATAAGTTTCTGTAACTTTTGCGGACTATGACTATTTTTCACTTTGTTGAAAATTAGCTCTCACCGTGTAAACTTCATATTTTACTGTTATTCGAAACTCAGGTATTAGAGGCTACTGACAGAAAACTCTACTAAAATCAATAAATAGTGGTGTTCATCAGGGTTCTGTCTCATCCCAACTTTCATTAATTACTTTCTTTTACTCTCTTTACCCTAAATTTTCACAAAAAGGCTGTTGTTGTTTTATGTGCAAAATAATGTTGTTTGTTCTAGTGTCTCTGATTTGCAATCTTCCAAATTTTCTACTTTATGGTTTCAAAATATATTTGTTTATTATATTTGTCTCCTAACTAAACTGACCATCCTAAATTCTTCCACTATTTAAACTCCAAATTAGAATATATTCTTGGTGATTTCAGCGTTCGCCACTACCGATAGCTCTCCTTTCATCCTCAAGATAAAGCTGATAAACTTGTCAACCTCTTTTCTATTGAAAATGACTTCAAGCAGTTGGTGCAGCTCCTTACTCGTACCCCTGATCGCCTTGGAGATAAACCCAATATTCTAGACGTTTTCCTAACCTCTGATCCTCATCCTCTTTTAAACTTTTTCCTCCTCCTGGTTCCTCTGATCACATATTATTTTTGTATCCTCTTTTATCTCTTCAAGTATTCCGCAGGAAATCCTTCCGCATACGGCAAGGAAACTTTTTTAACACCGGCTCTGTTAATTGCTCGGACTCGCGGTCGTACTTCTTTGATTTCTTAATAAATTACTGCTGCTTTCGTAGAAGGTGTGCTGAGTGTACTACTGAGATGATTCACTGTGGCATGGAGGAGAACATTCAATATAATTCTCTTTCAAATTAGCTTAGCAATTCTTGGTTTAACTCTGCTTGCTCTCGGGATTCGCCATAGAAAAGCTTCATTCAGGAATTACCGTCACCTTCGGGCTCCAGAAACTCAAGCAACTTATGTTTCATTCGGTAAACGTACAAAATCTGACACAGAAAATTCCTTTTCTCCACAGAAAGTGCAATAATATTCTTTTTGGTTGCTATTCCCACCAGCACATTCTGACATTTTGCAAAAATGTTGTCTCTAGTATTACTTCTTCCTGTTTTCCTGCTCTAGTATCTTAAGATGTCACAACTGCGGTTTAACCTTTCATTAAAATTGAACTCTTTGCTCAAACCATTGATTCTAATTGAACCTTGGATGATTGCACTGCTTTCCTTCCTTCCTTCTCCAACACCCAATAAATCATTTATACTGCAGTTTCTTCTCTTCGAGCTTTATCCTAAGAAGGCATACGGTCCTATGGTTCTAAAAAAACTGGTGATTTTGAGCTATGTCTATGTCTATCTACTTCAACATTCCTTTTTTTCTCAGAATAACTCATTTTCAAACCCGGGGTTGAACCAAAAAAACCAGCCCAGTGGTTTTTTGGGTGCTTTTTCGGTTTTTATTGGGCTTTTTTGGTTTCTTTGTTTTTTTGGTTTTATTGGGCTTGTTTGGGTTTTTTTAAAATTTATATTTTTGAGGAAAAAAATAAAATTATCAATAATTTAATTTGTTTTTTGTAATGTCATTTTTGTATTATTTGACAAATAAATAAATAGGTATAAAATATACAAATTAAACGTACAATTTGGTAACAGACATTGTGCAATTCCCACTGCTGAATGAATGTCATTTCCTAATTGGTGAAACTTGTAAAGGTAAATAGTATTGCTATTGTTACAGATTATTGATAGTAATGACATGACAACCATTTTAAATAAAGTAATTAAGTAATATATTATCTCTTAATTACTAATTAGATAATATATTATCTATAACCCTAATTCTTGGAATCTTGGTGCCAGCATTTTCTGTTCTATAATTAATATATATATATTATATATATAATATATATATATAAATATATATATATTATATATATATATATATATATATAATATATATATATAATATATATATATATATATTATATACTTATATATATTATATATAATATGTATATATAATATATATAATATATATATTTATATATTGGTATATATATATATATATATATTATATATATATATATATATATATATATATATATATATATTTATATAATTATATATTATATATTTATATAATATATATAGTGTTGATCCACTTCTAATGACATGGGCAATTTTTAACTTAATGCAGTGAAAGCAATACCAGATTCTGGTATTGCTTTTCCAGATTAAGTATAGGTATATATATATATATAATAATATATATATATATTATATATATAATTATAATATTATATATATTATTATATATATATATCTTATTATATATATATGTTATTTATTATTAATATATATATATATATATATAGTGTTGATCCAGCTTCTATGACATGGGAATTTTAACTTAATCAGGAAAAGCAATACCAGATTCTTGGTATTGCTTTTCCAGATTAAGTGATATAATATATATATATAGATATATATATATATTTAATAAATATAAATCTATTTATATTTTATTTATATAAATATATATACCGATATATATATATATATATATATATATATATATATATCGTTATTTGATTCTTCATAGGAACTTGAAAAGTACTCCTAGAAATGTTACTAGGATAGTGGAACTTTTGTGATGAAATTTTTAATAAAAATAATTTGTAACGCATTAAAAAAATGAAGCTATTTGTATAAAGAAAAAGAAAAATGTTCTTCCCAGCTATTTTGAGTTGTTATTTGTGCCTGGCTTCTATGAAGACGAGGTCTATAGCATTTTGACCTCTCAAGTTATTGTTTGTATTATGTCTTATATATCTGAAATTGAGATGTTTAGGACAGAAGGGCCATCATACAGGACAATACATATCTTTGTTGATTCATTATGGGTCTTACTGTTGAATCGTTTGGACTAGTCATAGGGAGTATGAATTCCCATGCAAATTTCCCCTGTACCACAGGGTAATTATGGGAGGGAGAGCGGAGATCCGAGGCTAATCCTCTTGCGAACTTAAAAAGGTTTGTGCTAAAAAGAGTTTTTGAATTGCAAGCAAAGCAATATTTGGAAAATAATTAAGTAATTAAAAAGTAATTAAGTAATATATTATCTCTGATCTAGACTCTATTTTAATTTCAACATTTAGGTCAGCTCCTTGAAGAACATAATGAAAATGAGACTGAACTTTGGCTGGCAAAAAATTATCCTGAATACCTTAGTGGACTAATGACTTACAGGTAAAAGTTAAAACTGTTTTCCCAGCCCATATGTTCGAAGAATCACTGGTGTCACAGTTAAGTCCAGATAAATGGTGAAATATCATGGAATGTACTGATAAATAAAAGTTACCAGATGTGGTTTGCCAGTTTTTAATAGACTTGGGATCAGAGAAAGCTCAAATAAACTTGTTACAGGATATATGAATAGCTAAAACAGGTTAGACAGCTAGATAGTTACCAATGTGAAATAAAATTGGAAAATGTGATTCATTCACTGACTTAATTCAATCCAATGTTACAAATTAGTTTCATACTTTATTGCATACTATATAAATTTATAAAATAAAGGAAATCAAAAATATATTCTAGTAAATTTATAAACAAAGAGGAAAGAATTTTTACTTTTTTATTTACTGAAAAGTTTATTTGCAATTTTAATAATGAAATCTAATCATTGTCTTCTAGCCAATACAATTCATTTTTTTTGTCATTGACTAATTTTATATATCACGTTCATACACTCGTGTATGGGTGACGCTTTGCAAATATTTGGGGAACACGTCACGTGCATGTAAAAATATTCCTGGATTCGTCGTCAACCACTTTTGACTTACATTATTAATAGGCATTTTATCATTGTAATAGATTTGTTTGGCCTCTGGTGAACAAATCTGTATATTAACTTTGGCCTCGCAGGCTTGGTTTTGACAATTGTTTATGATAAAAATTTATATAAAGCTGAGAATGGAATGGGAGTGTATATATATATATATATATATATATATATTATATATATAAGAAATAAATAAAAATATATATATAATATATATATAATATAATTATATATATATATATAATATATAATAGTATATATATTATAATATATTATAATATTTATATATATATATATATATATATATTATATATATATATATAATATAATAAATATTATATTATATATATTTATTATATATTTATATATATAATATATATATAAGAAATTAATAATAATTGCCTTTGATATAAAAGAAAAAAAATGAAATTAATTTCCTTTGATATAAAAGTAAAAAAAATAATGAAATTAATAAACTAACATTTATTCAAACATGAACACAAAATTATAAAAATATTATAAAAAAATAAATAATAAAATTAATCATTTATGGCAAGTGTCAAAGCGACTCAAACACAAACGGTTTATAAACAAAATTATATATGATAGACAGTTTTTCTCTAAAAGGTCTTATGCCAATTTTTTTTCCTTGTAACCCTTTTGTATATGATATATGAGTTTACTATTGCTATCCAAATAAAAGTTCTATACTAAGTTTTCTGTACCATTTAACTCCTTTTCTAAAAGTGGTGGCATACGAAGCCATCTGATCTAAAAGGTCAATTCAAGCCTTGCCCTTGTTGTATTTCAAAACTGCAAGAGGCTTTTAAGTGATTTTTCTGCGTTTCCTAACTGAAGGTTCTAAAAAACTAGTTGAAGGTTCTTGACTGGTTGAAGGTCCTTGATTCGTTGAAGGTTGCTGTAACTGAACATATTATGGGGTATGCCTTATAGAGAGCAATCGTACATCTCTTGCATCATTCCATTTGAGTACAACATTGCCATTGGTATCTTCTCTTGAAATAATCTCTCCTTTTTTCAAATTTGCATCCATAACCTGTTTGGGTATGACTTCAGAAAATGGTAAAAAGATGTTAACCACTACACA
>JABUQX010021580.1:15000-17500 GCA_015478945.1 Trachelipus rathkii
TGCAATTAATAATTAATGGTTATTAAATATTATTCATTATGATTATTAGTATTATTATTATTATTATATTATATTATTTATTTATTATTTATTATTATTATTATTATTTTATTATTATTTATTATTGATTATTATGTTAGTTTTTATTATTATTATTCATTATTCATCATATATTATTATTATTGATTATAATTATATTTATATTGAAACTGTCATTATTATTATTATTATTATTTATTATATTATTATTATTATTATTATTATATTATATTATTGATTATTATTATTATACTATTATTAATTATTATTATTATTTTATTATTATATTATTATTATTATTTATTATTTGATTATTATTATATTATTAGTTATTATTCATTTTATTATTAATATTAATTTAATTATTAATATTATTATTATTATATTATTATATATTATTATATTTTATATATGTATTATTATTATTTTATTCTTATTATTTATTATATATTATTTTTTATATTATTTATTATTATATATATATACATTTATTATATTATTATTATTATTATTATTATTATTATTATTATTATTATTATTATTATTATTATTATTATTATTATTATAACATAAAAAATAATCATTCTGAAAGTTCTCAAGTAGTCCCGAGCAAATTGTTAAGATTTATCTACCTACATTTGCAAATTTTGGCAGCTTTTCCTCTTTTAAAATTTACTTGATTTTCTTAAGCAATAAAATTTATTCTTATTATCTGGTTATTTTGAGCAACGTTTTACGGTAAATTATAAAACCTAAGTTTTGTAATTTCGTTGTTGGAGAGTTGGGAAACTGATATAAATATAGGCTTTTATACATTTATCCTTAATAAAAATGCCTTATTATTTATTTATACGATTTTTATTTTCAAACAATTAATTTTATTATTAATAAGGATTTCCTTGCAGAAAAAAGTACCAATCTCGGCCTCCCATTCTCCCCTGCTTGCTTTTACTTGATATCTCATTGTCAGTAGTACATTTGGTATACCAAACTCTGAAATTCATTCTAGTCTTCACGAAAAGACCCATCATTAAGCAGCACAATAACCCTCTTAAGTACACCCTCATTGAGTAGGCTTACAAGTTATTCTTAAGTTCCATAGAACAAAGAGGCTTACATTTTTTAGAACGTTGTCTGCATTAATGTATATTTGGCCATCTTAATCTTATTAATAAAAGCATCATAATTTCCTTTCTCAGGAAGGCCCCCGATTTCGTTTAGCACTATGTCCTCAACTTGTTTATTTCCTTTGTTATCTGAATTACAACTATCTTTGCATAACGTTCAATATAAAGTTTAAAATGTGAACTAATTCGATTGATTGGATAGTTTGTTAATTGTATTTGATTATAGTGATGAATATAATACAAGGTAATAAACAGGCTTAATTATAATTTAATAGATAATAAATAATACTATATAATAATATAATAATAATAAATAATAAAATAATAATAAAATAATAATAAAATCATAATAATAATAAAATAAATAAATGAATAATAATAACTGATATGATAATATCCACGTATTATTTGTGCGGATAATCGGGAAGATTTATTAATATTTGATGCGTATCAATGATAAGGTAATATTAATGGAATCGTGATTGAATATACATTAATAATAATAACGATTAGCCATAGTGTATTAATAATAATAATAATAATAATAATAAAAATATAATAAATAATAATGAATAATATAATAATCAAATAATAAAATAAAATAAATAATAAAAATAATAATTTACTATTATTTTTTTTATTATTATTTATTATTATATTATATTATTATTATTATTATATTAATTATTATAATTTTATTATTATTATTTATATATTATTATTATTATTTATTTATTATTATTATTATCTATTATTATTATTATTATTTATTATTATTATTATTATTATTATGATTATTATTATTATTATTATTATATTATATTATTATTATTATTATTATTATAATTATCTATTATTATTATTATTTTATTATTATTATTAATTGATTATTAATTATTATTATTTTATATATTTTATTATTATTATTATTATATTATATTAATATTATTATATTTATTATTTATTATTATATTATTATATTATAATTATGATTATTATTATTATTATTATTATTATTCATTATTATTATTAATATTATGTATTTATATTATTATTATTATATTTTATTAATTATTATTATTATTATTATTATTATTATTTTATTATTATTAATTATATATTTATTATTATTATTTATATTATTATTATTATATTATTAATTATTACTATTATATATTAATATTATTATTATATTATATTATTATTTATTATTATTATTCATTATTATGTATTATTATTATTATTATTTATTAATAATTATTATTATTAATATTATTGATTATTTTTCAATCGTTTTCATTGCATTCGAAAATTCCATATTTGCTAGAAAAAAA
>JABUQX010021580.1:25000-27525 GCA_015478945.1 Trachelipus rathkii
TATACTATTAGTATATCATTATATATATATATAATATCTATATATATATATATGATATATATATATTATATATATATATTTATATATATATACTAATAAATATATATATGGATATTAATAATAATTATATAATAATTATATATATATATATAAATTATATATAATATAATATATATAGTATATATAATATATATATAATATATATTATATATGTATATATCTATATATATATATATATTTATATATATATATTATTATATATTATTTTCTTATATATATATATAGATATTATATTATATATATTATATAGTATTTTATATATACGATATATATTATATATATATTTAATTATATATATATATAGTTAATATATATAAATGGTTATATATATATATATATTATATATTATAATATTATATATATATTAATTATATATATATTTTATTATTAATTATATATATAATATTATATATATATATATATAGAATATATATATATAATTTAATATATTAAATATTATAATATTATATATAAATATATATATATATATAATATTTATATAGTATATAACATTATATATCAATAGATAATACTAGTATATATTATGTTATTTATTTCCGGAGAACATAGATGAGTCAAAAAGTATTGAAAAAATAAAGGAAGTGAACTTTTGAATTTTCACGGAATTTTTAGTTATTTGGGAGACTAACAAGTTTGAAAAATGTAGAAACTAAAATTTTGAGGCATGGAAATAAAACATCCATGTCCTCTGTCCAGTCAGAAATAGGAGAAATTCATGAAGAAGATACTAGGAGCAATATTTCCGTGTGACGGCACATTTCGAAATTAAAGGTGTGGTGAAAGGTAGAAATCAAATATAATTAATATTAGAAAAAGAATATAATATTTAAAACTAAACGAAGTAAAAGAAATAAAAAAGAGATAATATAATAATATAATAATAATAAAAAAAATGAATAATAATAATAATAATAATAATAATAAATAATATAATAACAATAATAATAATAATAATAATAATAATAATAATAATAATAATAGATAAGTAATAATAATAATAATAATATACCAGCTTAATAATGATCTATAAAATATAAAATAAACTAATAATCAAACACGTAAATCAAAAAATAAAAAAATAAAATAAATAATAAATAAAATATCTAAATAAATAAAATAATTATAATTAATAATTAATATAATAATAAATAATAATAATATATAATATAATATAATAAAAATGGATAATGAAATAAATCAAAATAATATAATAATAATAATAATAATAATGAATAATAAATAATATAATTATAATATAATATAATAATAATAATAATATAAAATATAATAATATATAATCAAATAAAATAATAATAATAATAATAATGATAATAATAATAATAATAATAATAATAATATAATATAAAATAAGTACATAGATAAAATAATATTGTAATAGATATAATATAATAATAATAATAATCAATAATAACAAATAGAATTAATAGCAATTTCGTCATCACAAAATAAAATATTAATGAAGTTATCTTTGATTGAATATAATATTGATATAAATAATATATCATGATGAATGATAGATTGATGAGAGAGATGATGAGAGAGATTGATGATGAAGATGATGAGGATATGAATTGAATGATGATGAATGATGGATTAGATATGATGAGATGAAAAGATGAGATGATGATGCATGTGAGAATGATGAAGATTATGAGATGATGCTGACCAATTTCATCGACAATGTTGTTGGAGCACTGAACTACCATATAGAATAAATATTGTGTTACATTGATGATATATTAATGAACTGAGACTAATAAGATGGACAGAAAACATGATGTCGATCTTGATAAACAAAATTAATAATGGAAAATTATTTAAGTTTTGGAGATATGCCAAAATACATTTAAGCGAATTCTACAAACTCCACATTTATTCAAGCCAAAATGCATCTACAAAATATAAGAAATTGCCTCTCAATATAAATATAATATGATATATAATTATATATAATATATATAATATATAATATATATATATATATATATATATATATATATATATATAAATATATATATATAATATATAATTATATATTATATTAAAAATATATATAATAATATATAATATATATATAATAATAATTATATATATATATAAACAATAATATTAATATATATATAATATATCTATTATATATATATATATATATAGTTATATAGAGTAATAAATATATATAAATTATTATATATTAATATATTTATAATATATATATATCTATAGTATATAAATATATATAAATTATATATATCATATAATTTAATATATTATAATATATAAATATATATAAATATAAATATATATATATATTATATCAATATATATATATATATATATTACTATATAATATATTTATTATTATATATATATATATAATATTTAAATATATATATACTATATTTATATATTTATATGTATATATT